>PNEQ01026616.1:40640-79781 GCA_003012365.1 Medauroidea extradentata | reverse complement strand
GATATTGAGGTGTTGCTCGCGTCAGAGTGATGCTTATGTAAATATTTTTAAAAAATATGTATAATTTTTTTATAAGAAACGTGATTATTAAGAATAAAACTAAGTTGGTCAATTTTCAAGGCAGACGATCCGAAAAGCAGGAACGAGCAGCGAGAAACAACCTATACAGGAGTTTCACTCTACAGTAACCTATCGAGACCATAGAAGTTTTAGTCTATGGAGTGGCAGCTGCCGTACATTTCAATAGTTATCATGTGAAGCCGATCATTTTCGAACATTTTCGAACTGCGCATGCGCAGGACGTTATTTTTCACGAGTCGCCATATTTTGGGTGGCAAAACAATAGCAGAAAGCAATGTAATTATGTAATTTTTTACAAAAATTCGCACAAATTTTCTATTTGAATCGTACACAACAGTTTACAATTGCTTCAGAAATATAAAAAAAACCGAATTATCTCTCGCTGCGTGTATGTATAAACTTGATGAATTTAAATAAAAGTATCTTACCTGTACAAAGATAATCCTCCGCAACGATCGAATATGTTTGTAAGGCCAAGAACTGCACAAACTTTCACCATAATGTGTAGTTAACAAAAAACTAAAACATTTTCTTTCAGCTCAATGCTATGTTTACATGTTTTTGCCACCACTAGCTCTATCCTTGTCTTTAAACGTCGTCTGTTGGCTGGCTTCAAATTTGCTCAAAGGCTTCTACTCCATAGACTAATACCTCCATGATCGAGACGTGGTGTTGTACAACCTCTATGAGCCCAGGACACAGATATTTTATTTCTTTTTTTTTAATAAATTTTATTTTCATGAATTATTTCGACGTTACGTGACGCAGTTGTTTGTTACTCAGGTCTAAATTCCGGGAGGTTCTGGGCTCTATTTCCGTTAAAAGCTGCGTGTGAACGTTCAATTCTGACACACAAAAACTACAAGGCAGATCGAATTAGTGCAATTTACATGTAGTCTTTAAAAGGAGTAAAATTGCAGTTCACTTTCCACTTAGGTTCCTCTACAATTATCAGCTAACATATCGTCGGTATACTGCCAAAAGTGAATAAGTCATAAATGCTACTTCGTTTAAAAACAGTATTAAATTGTAGATATTAACAAAAATTTGGTATGTTACAATACTGTGACACAACAGTACGAAACGACGAATGGACTTTAAACTTGGGCAATTGTTCGTGAACAACATATACATATTCCTAGCATTTTATAATTTTATCACATTTTGGCTTTGTCACTTTTGGCAGTAAACCGACGATATATCATCTCACTAATCTCAGGTTTGGGGCACCAAATACGTTTCCGCGAAACCTTTACCCTCTGAAACTTTGTAATGTCAATAAAGTTAAAGTGAATATTTTGAAAATATATAATTGAGGGCACCGTCAAAAAATGGTTGTGCACAGGGTAAACAGATGTTTCTCATTCGATTAACCTCTTACCTTAGGTGTTTGTAATTACCCCTCAACGTCAAATTGGCAGGGCTATAAATAAGGCCCAGGCGAAGTCACTGTTAGCGGCAGGGACAAACTTAAGACTGTTTTTCGCGTGGACAGTTATAGCTACTTATCCTGCTACAGAATTAGTTCATCTAGCCGCGTGGACATTCTAACACTTGATGACTGAAGTACCAATCTTATGTACAAAGAGGTTTTTAAATTAAAGTAAATATTATCAGTTACGAATAATACTCGCGAGCAAAGCTGCGGGGGACTGCTAGTATATATATATATATATATATATATATATATATATATATATATATATATATATATATATATATATATATATAAATTTATTCTTCAATTAGGTAGCCGTACAATTTTGATAATTAACACAAAACTAACATTGAAAAGTATAATTTAACACGCAACTGTTTTAGCTCGCTTTTGAACTGAACGAATGCAAGATAAAACGTGTTAATAAATAAAATTATTAACTTTAAATATCTTATTAACAATGCGTTCGGATACTGCACCCAGCAGACCAGTTACCATTTATTTCAGTCATTTAGTTCGAAATAATGTATTGACCAAGTCAGATGTATTAACCGTTTTAAGTAAATTTTCGTTAACAAATCAAAATCAATGTTATGTAAAATTAAAAATTTTAGTCACTTATATATATAAATGAAAGCTTATATATATATATAAGTGAAAGCTGACTGACTGACTGACTGACTGACATATCATACTGCAGCCCAAACCACTGGACCTAGAATCGTGAAAATTTTTGTGGGGGTTCCCTTCAGGTCGTAGGCGAGCACTAAGAAAGGGATTTTTCGAAATTCGACCTCTAAGGGGGTGAAAAATGGTGAAATGTGTTTCCGAAGAAACGTCGATAGAGCTCGAACACGACGGCCTATCATCGTGATTTTTACTTTAATAGGACACTCGTAAAAATGCATATTAGCCAATGTAAGGATTTTTCGATGTTCAACTTTAAAGGGGCTGAAAAGACGTTAAATGTGTTTCCAATCAACTATTGATATATATCGAACCCTTCGGGATAGAGAGTTGATATTCACTTCAAAATATTGCTTACGTAAATACCCAAAAAGTAGTTTTAGGTTTTTTTTGAAATTCGACCCCCAGGCAGTAAAAAGGGGCAAAATGTGTTTTTAATGAATCGTCTTTATCTTTGAAACACAATTGGCTATCGTCGTGATTTAAACTTTAATTGGTTACTTTTACAAATGTCTATGACAGGACTCAAAATCGTTTAGAAATTCTTTATTTAAAGGGGTGAAAATACGTGAAATGTGTTTTCGATTATCATTCCATATCTATCGAATCAATCGAGATATCGAAGTACTCTTTGCTTTAAATTGGTGCTTTTGTAAGTATCCCAAGTACCATTTAAAATATATTTTCCGAATTTGGCCCTAAACTGTTTAAATATGGGGTAATATGAGTTTCGACTCACATTCGATATATATCGATCCCATAGTCTTTTATATAGAGACGTGATTTTTGTTTAGGATTGATGCTTACTCAAATACCTAAAAAGTGATTTAAGGAATTTTCGAAATTCGCCACCTAAGGACGTGAAAAGGGGTAAAAAGTGGTGAAAAGCGTTTTCATTTAATCGTCGATATATCTTGAACCCAGCGGGCTAATGTTGTGTTTTTTACGTCCACGAGATACCAATAAAGTATTCTAAAACGTGATTCAAGCGTTTTTCAAAATTTACTCTCTTAAGTGGTGAAAAGACCTTGAACGTGTTTTAGATAAATCCTCGATATCTATCGAACCCGTCGAGATATACAATTAATTTTTGCTTCAGGATGATGATTACAGAAATTATCGCAAAACGATTTTCAGATTTTTAGAAATTCGATTTCTCAATACTGTGCAGGGGTGATGTGTGTATTTTTTTAGTGAATGATCGATTTAAATTCAACTGAACGGGCTAGCGATGTGATTTACACTTCAGTTGGATACTTATACAATTGTCTAAGATGTAAATTTAAAATATTTCGAAATTCGACACCCAAAAGAGTGAAAAAATACAAAATTTGTTTTCCATCAACCCACGATATCTATCTAACCAGTAGCGATATTGAGGTGTTGTTCGCGTCAGAGTGATGCTTACGTAAATATTTGAAAAAAACATGTATGTATTTTTTTATTTGTAAGAAACGTAATTATTAAGAATAAAACTTAGTTGGTCAATAATCAAGGCAGACGATCCGAAAAGCAGGAACGAGCAGCGAGAAACAAATTATACAGGAGTTTCACTACAGTAACTTATCGAGACGTGGTGTTGTACAACCTCTATGAGCCCAGGACACAGATATTTTATTTTATTTTTTTTTTTAATAAATTTTATTTTCATGAATTATTTCGACGTTACGTGACGCAGTTGTTTGTTACTCAGGTCTAAATTCCGCCAGGTTCTGCGCTCGAATCCCGTTAAAAGCTGCGTGCAAACGTTCAATTCTGACACACAAAAACTACGAGGCAGATCGAATTAGTGCAATTTACATGTAGTCTTTAAAAGGAGTAAAATTGCAGTTCGCTTTCCACTTAAGTTCCTCTACAATATCAGCTGATATATCGTCGGTATACTGCCAAAAGTGATTAAGTCATAAATGCTATTTCGTTTAAAAACAGTATTAAATTGTAGATATTAACAAAAATGTGGTGTGTTACTATACTGTGACACAACAGTACGAAATGACCAATAGACTTTAAACTTGGGCAATTGTTCGTGAACAACATATACATATTACTAGCATTTTTATAATTTTATCTCATTTTTACATTGTCACTTTTGGCAGTAAACCGACGATATATCTTCTCACTAATCTCAGGTTTGGGGCACCAAATACGTTTCCGCGAAACCTTTACCCTCTGAAACTTTGTAATGTCAATAAAGTTAAAGTGAATATTTTGACAATATATAATTGAGGGCACCATCACCAATGGTTGTGCACAGGGTAAACAGATGTTTCTCATTCGATTAACCACTTACCTTAACTACCCCAGAACGTCAAATTGGCAGTTTTATAAATAAGGCCCAGGCGAAGTCGCTGTTAGTGGCAGGGACAAACTTAAGACTGCTTTTCGCGTGGACAGCAATAGCTACTTATCCTTCTGCAGAATTAGTTCAACTAGCCGCTTTGACATTCTAACACTTGATGACTGAAGTACCAATCTTGTGTGTACAAAGAGGTTTTTCAATTAAAGTAAATATTATCAGTTACGAATAATACTCGCGAGCAAAGCCGCGTGGAACTGCTAGTATATATATATATAATATGAGTAATAGGTCCTCCATACATTTTTTAGACAAACCAACGACTGTATCATAGTTTAGCCTTTGAAAACCTTCTACCATAATATATAACGGTTACTTAATTAATGTGCAGACAGTAAAATATTTTAATAACTTACGCCCTTGATGATCCAGAGATACCACAATGCGGCTGGCACAACATAAACAAAAACTTAGAATTACCCTTACAGTGGCTCAGCCCGCAAAGTTGGCAAGACTGAAGCAGCTGCGAAAGTTTCGCTGTAAATTTACGCTTATCAGCCCACGCAGTGGTCGCGTGTTTCAGCGAGGCAGCCATCTCTTCCCTAGGTTCCAGCACATAAATGTCGACCTAGCTGAGAGGGCCTTATTTTCCAGCTAGAGAGATAATTTTGTTGTTTGAGCGCGCTTTATTAATTCATGGCGCGAAGATGAAAAAGGGCACTAGCCCGAGGGAATCCCTTAACCATGCTTGTTTCATCCACACTAGCCTCGCACGAGGCTGGTAACTCGCCGGCGGACCATACCACGGTTGCAAAGACAAACCGACATCCTCTCTACTGAGATACACGGTCGCACTAAGGTTAATTATGTTACAGTTTAGAAAGATCAATGTTAAAAGTTTGTCACAGGGAAAATTTTTGCCGCTTGTGCGCTGGTATCGGTAATGGGAGCGAACTGACCAATCACAGAGCTTTACTGAAATTTCATGTGACATGAAGTTGGTAATTTAAAACGCGAAATAAGTTTATTTTCACTTTAAAATTAAGTTGAATAACTTCCATTACTTCCAAGCATATTAAAATTTAATTTTACTACAGTTTCGTATTTTTCTGGTCCCTTTGCGATAGTAGAGAATTTAGTGGCAGAAATTTTCCCTGTGCCATCTCTCCATTAAGAACAAACTTTTACTTTCTAAACTGTAGTAGAATTATCCTTAGTCGCACCAAGGATTTTTTTTTTCGAGGGGGTGGGGCGCGTTGGCCGAGGGGTCAGACCTCTCGCCTCCCACCAAGGTTCGATTCCCGGTGGGTTCGGTCCCTAGATTTTCGCAATTGGGAATCGTGCTGGACGATGTCGCTGGCCGGCGGGTTTCCTCGGGGGTCTCCCGTTTCTCCCGAGCATTCATTCCGGCGCCGCTCCATACTCACCTCATTTCACTCCTCACCAGCGCTAAAGACCTCGATGTTAGGCGCTGACCAAAATCAGTCACCTAAGAACATTATGAAGTAATGCCGATCCCCTCCAATAAAGCGGGGAGTCCGGCCCCCAGGATATTTTGGATTTCAAAGTGCAAAATAGTGATATTTAAGAAGTTTACGTAGGTTAACAAAAACGGTGGAGTGGTATGGTCCACATAGACCCTTACTGACAAAGTCTTTTTGGGTGGGTGGTTTGGCAATTGTTACATTACAGTTTACCCTTACAGTCAAATTTACCAACTAGTGGTAGTAAAACGGTAATACGTATAAACTTACAGAGAAATAACGATAATTCTAAATTGTTTTTCACATTTTCTGGGAGAGGGGGAAAGTTCAAACCCCAACCTACCCTATGTGCGCCCCTGCTGAAATATCTTGTACAGAATTATAGGTTCATAGTGTGAGTTAACATTAAATGCATTAAAGGTTTAGCATGGCTAGTTCGCAGCGTACTACGCAGTGCTTCAGGAAAATATGATTAAGTAAAACAAGATGACCCTACGAGCCTACATGATGCCTGTTTACCAAATCGTTAGGAGCCAGATGACAGCAAGTTTCTATTTTATGTTCCCGTTCCTAAACGTGTTTTGGAAAAGTATGCGTTTTTGAGTTAATTGTAATTCTATTATTTGTATACAAAGTTTTAGCTCTGTCATTCGATACACATCATACTTTCTTCGTTATTTTGTGGTCATAGAATTGTAAGTCCATTGCTTGAAGTCAAATGGTCAAGCGTGACTCGGCCTTAAATCCGCGTGAATAGCCCAGTTTTCCCGTAATGGCATTTCAAAGTCAAAATTTGCTAGTTTCTAGTTCTTACAAGCCGCAAAAACAAACCAAAATAAATAAATTTAAAAATTCACACTGAAATTACACGTCACTGGCTACTGCTTCACATGTTTTAAAATCCATTGCAAAATGTTATTATATCATGAAACAAAATTTCCTGAAATGTTCAATTTATTTGCCTTAATTATCACATTTTTAAAATGCAAAAATATTTTGTAATGGTTTTTAAAACATTTCAAGCACTACCCTATGACTTGTAGTTTCAGTGTAAATTTTTTAAAATTATTTATGTTCCTTGGTTCTTGCGGCCTATAAGAACTAAAAACGTGCAAATTTTGACTATGAAGTGCCATTATGGGAAAACTGGTAGAGCTAAATATTTTTCAAGAGGAAAATATCCTACAGAGTAACGTCTACAAAACTAACACTATTTCATTCAAATATAAAATTATGATTTTTCTTAAATCTGACCCCCTTAAGAGGACTGTGTAGTTAGCCGTTGGACGGTGTTGTGGAGTGTCAAGCGAATACTATTTTACGCGAAACAGCTGAACTTATTCTTATTGCTGATGTCTATGAAAATGACACCCACTTGAAACTACGTATGCCACTTTTTGAAAAGTCAGAACGCTTGTTAGTAACATAATAATTTTTGGGCCTCTGGAAAACGGCTAAAAACGGCTTTTTTTTTTTTTTTTTTTTTTTTGACTGCTGTAACTCTGGAAACACGACCTCAATCCGTAAATTGCAAAATGACGTGCATGCATTGGTCTTTATCTTCATACTATGCAAAAATATCGTTTTAGGGCCACCGCTTAAAGTCCTATAGGAGAAAGTGTTGTACGAAAACGTTGCGCGGCAGTTTAGCGCGCTGCGGATACAGACCATGTGTCTACCGTCGAAAGTGGGGCTCTGGCTCTGGGACGCTTAGCTGTTCCCGTGCTTCAAACACGGACATTTCGAACCAGTACACAGTACTCTAAATGGCAGAGGCAGCCGTACAGGTGGTGATAGTTTCAGAAATGGAATCACTGTTGATTTCAGGAAACGTGTTCATCATCAGGCTAGCTGACTGATTTATACAGTCTTCCGCCAAAATTGTTGTAAAAAGGGACGGCAACCAGCCCTCTCTCGTTAACTGGGGTCGGGTAGTGCACAAGGCTATCATACCCTCCTACGAGCACCTCCGTGGAAGCGTGCTTAACATATACCACATACAACAATTTCAAAATGCTACACAATATATTACGATTCAACATACTACATAATACAACATTAACAACATTCATTTCATTACATTAAGTCTCTCCTACAGGTCTATTGCTGGCCGCAAATATACGTAGGTCGACACTTTCTTCTTGGGCCGAACACTTGAAAACTCACTGTTGTTCTCTAGTACCCTTTCCGTCGTGTAGTTCACGGTACGTCCGTCTTGTAGTAGGACATCCGATGACACTGCTTGCGTGCCGTCCTTAAGGTGACCGCCTGGTGAAGCGTATGTTTGTGTGTGTGAGGCGAAATTCGATAAAGCGCTACGGGCGGCGACGGCTGGCACATGTACTGTGACATCGCCTCCACGCCCAGAGTCATAAACGCGCGCGCAGTGTTCGCCATGACTTTTTTACTGTGGGACTATATTAACGGTGACCCTATCATTTTATTGAACGCGTCACTGTGTCAAAGTCCAATGTACTTGTAGACCTCAATCTCGAAAAAATCCGTTACACATATCTTGAGAAATAACCACGTGAAAAAGCCGATTTTAGCAAAGTTTGAGGGTTATAAAACAATGCTTCCAATATGCGTGGTGTTATGAAAGTCACATTTATAAGTAGTCTGAAATGTGTTTTCTTTTCGTAGATAAGCGTCGTGGACGCAAGTTTACTGGTCTCTGAGAAAAAACGTAACTCAGAACACGCTGCACGCAGTTCGAGCGCCAGCCAGGCGGTTGCCTTAAGAGTGCGAGGTAGATAAATAAACGCTGAAAACGCCAATTGATTGCTAGGCTTTTTTCGAAGCCAATATGGATAAAATACTCAATGACAATCCTAGATAATGGCATTTGCCAACGTTATGAGTAAATATTTATCCAGAATTACTAACTAGTTACGCACGATCTCTTGCGTCGCAGTTAAATGCACGAGGTTCCGGCGTCAGAGATTGTGCCTCAGAAGTTCGTGACACTGGAAACAATTTTGTTAAATCGTTGGCTAAAACTATTGTCTAGGATTTCTACTGTTTAATTTTTGCAAATTGGCGTCAATAAACCTAAAGTTATAGATTAATGTTTTTAGCGTTGAATTATGTGCCACGCCCTCAGGGGCAGCGCCCGCACAGACCTCTCGTTCTCTCTTTTCCTTGAAATGTTGCACACCAAATCATTAGTCAAACTATGTGCAGTCATCTGCCGTTCTCGGGCCTCTACCCAGCCCGCTGGTGTGTGTCGTCGACTGCACATCGTCAGGTCGTCGACTGCTAAAAGTCTGGTGTTGGACTCGTGGTGACTGGTGTTGGACTACAGCGACGACTGTTAAGACTCCAAGCGACTGCCGACGCGGCTTACCGCACCCGAACATAGTCCGTCGCCCTAGCGTCCACCACACCAATTAGGCCTCACGGGCTGCAAACCGTACACAGTAAAATGTATCTCCATATAAAAGTCACATACCGTGTCCATCCAGGGCGAGACGTCGTCATCGTCTCATTATGCTTTCTAACTATGACAAAATATTTAAAACCAGCTGGTTCCTAACTCATTGAGTAAACAAAATTATTTTTCCTTTGTGCCAACCGTCAATTGAGTAGGTCCTAAAAACAAGTGTGGCCTACTTGTGTTGATCGAGAAATGCCAATTTGTCCTATTTTTAGTGGCGGCTCGACAGTTGTTGCCAGGTAGGGCACAAGTTACAGATAAGTGTACAACGTTGTGCGCTAGTTGACGCTACAGCCACTAACACGTTGGTATGTAGGTGCCGCTTATTACTGACTGTTCACAACACAATAAGTAGCCAGTAGATATTTCATGGTCATCGATATACGGCGGCGCGTTACACGAGTGTAGGGTTCTCGGCCACTTGTGAGTGATTTTGGTCAGCGCTTAACATGGAGGTCTTTAGCGCAGGTAAGGGGTAAACTGAGGTGAGCATGGAGCAGCAACGGAATGAAAGGGCGGAGGAAACGGGAGATCAAAGAGAAAACCTGCCAACCAACGGTATCGTCCAGCACCCGGCAACTTGTACTCTACCGACAACAACCCTCGAGCCGCCACTGCATATTTTCTTCGTATAAAATTGGTAGCTATGAAATGTTCGGAATGTCGTGTCAGTTTGCGGTACATTTAACATTTAAAGTGTGCAGTAAATAATTCCTGGTCATTAGGAGACATTTTGAATTTTTATGTAACTCAACAACTTGAAACTTTGCAATTAGTTCGGCTTGGTTACGTTCAGATCAACAACCTGTTATAAAACAAGTATTGTACCTTGGCCTGATTTTAAACATTTCCACTGAAATGTGTACCATTGTACGAGAAAACGTGTATTAGGGATACGTAAAATATTACGAAGTTTAGGTTACGTAATTACTGGGGAATGATAAGGGTCAAACTGCCACGCTACACGAGAACTGCACAGCCACTACTTGCTGCGAGCCAAACTGGTGTGGTTGTTTTCATAGTAGCATTTTCCTCGTGCAACTCAATATTGTGTAGTGAAGGTCAACGAACGCTCCTAAATTTGTGTTTAACAAATCCGGGTGGTCCTTTATAGTAACAGCAGTCTGAAACATACATCTGAGAGGAGTAATGTCTTAAATAAGCGGGCTGCATGTTTGAAATTATATAAGCGAAGTTATAGCTAAGTGTATGGGATTTCGCTGTGTTTTAAAACAATTCTCTAAGTAACCCAAGAAGTGTAATTTTAGTGCGAATGATTTATTTTTAGTAAATTGGTTTGGCTTTTTTTATTAGTATGTCCACATGACACGTATCATTTTCAAAATCAATCAAACTTAATAATTGTTCATTCGAAGGAAATGAAATCACACGTAAGTAATTCCTGCAAAACAAGCACTGTCTTGGTTTTTAAGGAAATTTTATTGCCGAGCATCCTGCACTTCTTTCAGCTCTTTTGTACTTTAGGACCAACTGGATGTGGCAGTTCCAAGAACACTTATCTCGCACGGACAGATGTTTGCTCCACAAATTAGACTATATTTAGCGCAAAAGCTAGAATACAGTAGTGTTGCAGACTATAGCTGACTAATAATGAGGAGGTGAATTACAGATCGACTGGGAAAGTTGGTGGCTGACTCTAGCAATGCAATTTTGAGTATCGTTTTCGATGACCATACTTCACTCAAACTGGCTGCCTAAGTGAACGTAATATGATCTTTCGAGGCTAATTAATGCGGAAGTGCTAAGGGTGATAGAGCAAGCGGACATTGCGCATACCTAGTCGCTACGCACAAATCACTGATCTGGCGCGCAGTTCATCTCGCTGACAGATCGCCACTATGGAACATTCGATGTTTTCGTAATATTAATGATAAAAGTGTATTGTACTCGCAAGAACGCTCATTTTTGCCGCTTTTAGTAGCGATAAAAAAACTTTATAAACTACTGAAGGGCCGTAAACGGGTATACAATACGTATGGCGTTGTTTGGATGCTATTTCTAAGTAGGTATCTCTCACACACGTTGAGCAGTTTATTAACAATCTTCTTCTACACTCCAAATGGCGACCTGGGCGTTTACGGGCCATCGTAGGTGTAAATCGAAATCTCAGCATCGACGCAGAGACAAGATGCTTACTATCAATACCATCGTTTTACCTGTGCTGTTTTCAACAACACCATGAAGAACGACATTATAATGCCAGTCATTCTGGTGCGACATCAAGTTTGAATACTAAAATTAAACTTATTTCAGATTCCAAAGGCGAGTTCGCCCGACTGATAACTGTTCAAATAAACTCTTTTGGAAGTCACTATAGTGGGTACCGCTCTAACTTATCAAGATAAATGATCACATATTACCAGGTCTTTTAGCAAAACAAATTATTGAACCTAAGCAAAGAAGATGAGGAGAGTGGAAGGATTTGCTCGGTACCTGCCAAATACTACTCACATCACGAATAATACAAGTCCTTGTAGCTTCATTTTTTGACTTCCTGCTGAAAATAAGCTTAAAGGAACAGTAGCAAATTATATTTCGTTAGTGTCAGGAAATGCATGTGAAGGAAGAGGTTTCAACATTGGTAAAGATGGGATGGAAGCGAATGGATTTGGACACTCTTCCTTCTGTGTTTTTTGCATCAGAAGATTAGGACTAGTAATTTCTGCGGACGATCGTGACAGTTCGGCTACTCATATACTTCCCCCCCCCCCACTCTTTTTCGAACGTGCTTTTTTCACAACTCTTCCGAACCCTCACCCACGCGCCAAGTCAGTCGGAAGGAGCTTGCGTTAGCGGGTTACGTCTACCGGAAAAATCCAGCGCCTTCCTCCGTGACTTCTCTGGTTCTCTCTCGTCTTTGGGGGCGGAGTGGTGAGCGCGAATAAGCTTCAGTGATGGCGTCTCCACGCCCGCTGTTCCTGCAAGGCGACGCTTCAAGCGGAAATGTAACGAACTCCGACAAGTGCACCAGCAAGCGCGGGATAAAAACAAAGCCACTGTTACAGTTCAGTGTCTTCCGACGAGTATCGTTAGAATCCCAAGTTTAAGTAGACACTTCACAAAATCTCAGAAGGAAAGAAACTAACCTTGTATTATTTTTTGTCCAAGATGAGATAAAAGTTATCACGAATAGGACATGCCTTAAGGCCCTTTAGAGTTTTATTATAGCGTCAGAATATTTAGTTGCCTGTATGGGTCCAGGACTGAGTGTTGTGCTGTTCCTTCATCATCATATTGCGGAAGACGATGGTGAACCACCACAGAATCTCCTCGCCTAGTCGACCTCGGGAAGTGTCGTGGTTTTCATCCATCCGGCGCCCTCTGTGGTTCTAAACCTGCCTTAGAGCAAAACATTCATGAATACCCTCATAGTGTCAGAGATTGACTTCCAGTCGAGAAGACAGTACTGACCTATCACACTGTTAAGGAGGATTGATCCCTGTCAGATCGGTTTTACGGTTTTTCTGATAAATCAGGGAATACACATTGTTTTGCTTTTTTCTCGCTGACAAAGCATAGTTTACTGTTTCATTCACTTTTTGGAATCCACGTGGCATTGTTTCTGTTAGTTGTGTGGCCTCTGTAGTCGCTCCCGTAAATAAAGCAATTTTTACTTTTCAGCTGTTTCCCGTTTCAAAATAATGAATATATTATGGTCCCAGCAATTACAGAAAATCGATTAAGTTTGTATATATGTCTTGTCGAGACAAAAATTTTGATGCATCGACTGGAACAGAAGTTATAGAGAAAAAACAGATAAATCCAAGGTGGTAGGGATCAATACCCCTTAAACAGTAAGAGTTTGAATTGAACGGGTAAGATGAAAAAGGAAAACATTCCATATTTTACCGTAAATTAACTCAGATGGTAAAGTTGTACTTTATATGTAGCTTAGAAGATTATAATAAATAAGTAAAGGATTCTATGAATCCTCGCCATGCTATAGGACATTATAATTTAAAGTGAATTGTAAAATTAAAACATCCCCTTCTTAACCTTAGTGTTATGGCATGATTGGCTATTCGCTGCAAAGTGTTTCTTTTGTTTACGTGGTCTAAAGTATTGCGAATGAACAGCGGTACCGTTGTAAATGTGTGTTTAGTTTAGTGTAGTAATGATAGCGTATAACATACTCTTCTCGTAAACGTCACTTTTATTACGAAACTAGCCTGTAAATGGTTTTATCGAACTTCAAAGTACGTACTCTGTATTAATTGAGTTCAAAAAGGTATCATGTTTTTTTAGGTAAAGTTCCGTTTCCTTTAATTCTAACAAACATACGTCTAATTGTAGATTTTCCCATTCAACCTATAGTTTAGAGGCAAAACAATTATTCCAATTGTCCCGAATTTTGACCGAAGTGGAACATTTACCTTCTTCCTCTCACCCATTCAATTAATTCGGCCGGTGAAATACCCTATGTAATTTTAAATTTTTGAAATTTTTGTTTGCCAAATCTCTTAGCATGTTTATGTGCGAAAGAAACAATAAAGAAACTTTTTGTGACCAAACATTGCTCAAAAGTAATTAATTTAGATTATTTACTGCGTGATTTATGTGTCTTCGAATAATTACGATCTTGGTAAAGGTACACGGGGAATTCATTCCAGCATTACCCTGATGTGATTTCGGGCAACCATGGAAATATCGAAAGAAGGATTGCAGAAATTAGGACCCATGGCCCAGGGTTCTCCCGTATGCGAGTCAAGCGTGTTGTCTTTTACCCACCTGACTGGTCTGCAAGGCATGGTGATGTATTTTCCAGAAAACATATTTTTAGTTTTCGTTACGAGTTACTCTAGCATCAACCGACTTATGCGACTGGATTGAAGCAAATTAATCACAGATTTGCTGCCTAGGAGGGTAGAATTATTTGTCTTTAATACTCGTAAGTCCCACCTTGTGCCACAGTGTGTGAAATGAGTGAGCCAGATTACCATACCTCAAGAGGCAGACTTTTAGCCTGGGAGCCCGTTGGCGTGTGCCGTTTTCTGAGGGATTACATTGAATGTGGCCTACAATAAAGCAGTGACGGAATACAAGGACTGGAAGAACGGCAGTACTCCGAAAAAAAAAACCGTGAGTGTTAACGTCCGGCGTATTTTCGAAATGCGGAGAATTCGGAACCAATACCGCCTGTAATCGAACCTGGGTTGCCTTTGGTTGAAGGCGAGGGCACTGGCCACTACACTGCTACGGACCCTACAAAATATGATAAAAGAAAATATTATGTACTCTACAAGCAGCATTCTGAAAGAAAAAAACTCATAGTCGCATACAAAATCCCTATGGTAAAGTGCATTTCACGCACTAATTCACGTAATATTTTATTATAATTTCTAGCAACATGGAAACACGTCACGCAGATTTTTAGTGGCCAAGGACATCATACATAACGCCAAGTGATGAATCTCGACTCACATTCTAGAGTTAGTGTGCGTCATGTTCATCTAAGTCACTCGCATGCTGTAAGCTGCCGGTAGACAAACTCAGCAGGTTCCTATCTAGAATGTCACAAAACTGGTTTTTGCTGTGACCGATACTTCTGAAATTAAATTCGCGGTAAAATAATAAAACAATAGAGGGCACTGCACTAGATCGAACACCAATAATACAGGGAATTCACAATAAAAACGCGACGCGGACATGTAATAGATAGAGCCCGGTAATTTTCGCGAAAAGAATTTTGCAGCACTTTCTTTCAGTGCCTTACGTGCGCACCTGCATCTCTGCTATGTGGTCAGTGATTGGATGCCGTAACACCCAGCGTGTGGAGGTTAAACCCCCAAATCACAGACGTGATGTGTGACAGTTATCCGTGTACTGATTGGCACAGTCAAATGAATAACGACTCTGTACAAAAACACTCTGTCAATAGCCATGAAGTTGAACTGCAGGTGTGCACGTAAGACACTGAAACAAAGTGGGGCAAAAATCTTTTCGCGAAAACTACCGGGCCCTAGTAATAGATATTACCACCCGCAGATAGGAGCGCTGTTTCTTCTGCGATACTTCATTACGAGGGACAGAAACATTAGCGATATTATTTATCACGGTTTTCAGCTCTGTACAAACCAGAGTACAATGTTCGACTACACTTGCCTCGGGTCTTTATGTGATTTAGTTTACATGTCTGGGAGATTACAGTAAATTGGTTACTCTAACTTAAAATAATTTTATTATAAGTCAGACCCGTTCTATTTTGAATAACTCCTTCAGTAAATTGTCACAGTTTAAAAGGAATTACATTTATTTATGTTGCACGTGTTTTATACGTCAGTTGACATTGTTGGCTCTAAAAGGAACATGAGTTGCACATATCACCGTATATATACGGTAGTTTTTGTCTTACATTGCGGCTGACTTTACATGATGTTAAGAATAAGAGCCCAAAGAAGTGTCAAACTATTTACTGAAGTTATACAAAGTCGTGTGTAAAATAAACTCCGCGAGTTGGCTGCACTTGGCAAGGTTGAACCACACCCACGGCGCGACTCCCGAACAGCGTGTAAGCCTACACGGGCGAACGCCGAGGTGAAATTGGAAGGACGGTGTAGAGAGAGATAGGGGTTTGTAGGGAGAGGGTGGGAGAGGGGAGCTGGGAGAGGGGTGTGAACAACCCCGACCGGAACACGGTGCTCCAGGGGGCGCCCTCCCGTGCTGTGATTTCACGGCCATATCTTTAACTAATGACTTCCAAGCAATTAATCCGGGCGGCCGTTCGTTACCGATTGCTCCTCCGGCCCGCCGGCCCTTTCAGCTCGCGCTCTTCGGCCGCTGTGTTCTCGCCCTGCGGCTAGGGCCGTTCCTCTCTTTCCGCCTCCCTCTCTCGATCGCTGTATCATTCTGCACGTGGTTACCCGCTGCTGTCAACACACGCTACATTTCGTTCGACGAACAACAATATACACTACCAAAAATAAATTTTCCACCGCCAGGATTTCCGAGT
Organism: Medauroidea extradentata; assembly: GCA_003012365.1. Classification (NCBI taxonomy): domain Eukaryota; kingdom Metazoa; phylum Arthropoda; class Insecta; order Phasmatodea; family Phasmatidae; genus Medauroidea; species Medauroidea extradentata. The sequence continues at coordinate 63,389 of PNEQ01026616.1, read as the reverse complement.
ATTTAGAATGCTCGTGATCAAAGAATTCGTATGTGATGAAATACTGTGCAAAGCATACCACGCCTGATTTGATTAATACTGAAAACATACGAAACACAAAACAAATTCTGCGACAAGTTTACCAGGTGGTGTACGATAACAGTGAACTGCTGTGGCAGAGGTTTCCATTAATTCTGTGCAAATTCATTGTAAGATAGCCACCTCCCCGTCCACCTAAACCTTTCCATGACTGGTTTTGTACGTTCAGATGACAGTATGTTCAAATGACTTTTTCGCGGACTTCGAAATTATTAACAAGAACAGCCAATCGCGTAACAACAGGGACAGTCAGTTGGTCATGATCTCCGTTTTCTTTTTATTTTTTTTTCCCCATTTCAAAATGTAGCTTAATGCGCTGGAACTACATAAAATTTTCTTATTAATTCAAATCTTCGCTTACATCGTAGGTACTCCGATTGTTCACATAGATACTTCTATTTAAGGAATATGTATTCATGTTTTTACTGCACCGAAATGAAGGTTCAAATTCTTACCAACTGTTCAAGGTTAAGTGAGTAGTTTTCAAGCATCTTTCAACAGGTTAAGGGTAAAGTGTTTGGAGGTTTTCAGCACTTATGAGGTGTGATAAGAGGTTAGTAGGACGCAGCGTTGGAACGAAGAGACGGGATAGCGACAATAAAACCCACCGACCATCAGTATTGTACGGAACAGTTCTCGCATGCAAATATCCACCGGGAATGGAACCAGAGTCACTTTGGCGCGAGGCAAGCGCCCTAGTCACTGCGCCAACCATCTCAGCTTAAAACGCCAAATAACTATTTATGTTTATATTGCTATTTTCACACACATTAACGTTTGTAAAGCTGGGGTTACAATATTTCGTCGCTTCCGTCAGTCGTTTACCCGTCCGCACGTCGACGGTCCGTCTACAAAGCTAGCGATTTACAAAAATCCGTCATCAGTCAGTCGTTATTCCTTCCATATGCAATGCTACCAGTGTACAAACAGAAAACTTCTGAGGGTACGTAAAATAATTCCCCCCAGTAGTTAAAATTTTTACTGATTTATTAATAGTCTCCGGCTGTTAATAGTACAACCGCTGTTTTTCATCGAACATATTATTTATTATTTATCAATAAAATTATTTACGTTTTAATTAGAGTAATAATTTTGAAAGTAAAATAATTAATATTAGTAATTCAATGTTTTCAGTTTGCCAAAATTATCTCAATCGTATTTTAAAGTCACGAATTTGCAGTACTAAGCAAGAAATATTTAAAATAAGACAAACCTCACGGCCTTCTTATTAAAATGAAACCGTTGAAACGATCGTCGCCATATTTAGAAGGCTGTGCTTTCATCCGTTGTCAGTCTAAAGTTAAAGCTTGGCAAGCTTTTGACGAATGGATGGATGGAAATATTGGAAGTTTCTGATTGGCTGAAGGTCACGTGACTGACGAACGGACGGACGGTCGACTGACGAGCGAAACGGATGATTGTAACTCCGGCTTAACGATGAAATGTACATCGACCTAGTATTGTAATAATTACTTCCATGGCTTCCGTAGTTCCGGAATACGAATGTGTCGTACAGTAGCCTATTGTGATTCGAAGCCATGGCGAGGGCAAACTCGATTTCTTCCTGGAGCAAATGTGCAGCATGCGCACCAACATCAACTTAGTGATGGAATTATGAAAAATAAGACACACTATCATTTTTGCGTGTCCTGGTAATCCTGACAACCCAGAATACAAACTATGAACAAGTACACAACGTTAAGCGTAAATTAAGCATTAGCGATGGCTACCAGAATGCATATCCCTAACTTCTCTTTGCACTTAAAGCAGTCATTTTCGCAGTGGTTAACCAGGTTAACAATATCAGTGAGCAATCGACCATTCGCGTATAACTAAACCATCTTACCACACATGTTTCGTCCAAAGATTCAAGGAGTAAGCAGCTGAATACGCCGATTACTGAGAGAACATGAAATTTGCAGCATACAGAAGCTGTCACGAAGCAAAATCTAGTATAAGTTTATACCGTCGGTGAAATACAATATCCAGTCGAATGACCTGCACATGTCTACAAGGTCCTGTGTTCCTGCGTGTTCCTGTGGTTTGGTTCACATAGAACACAAATGGCAGACGGATGATAACAAGAATTAAATATCACGTCTACTATTAGAAACAATAAAACCACATATAAAAAATAACAGGGTATTTACCAACTAGAAGATATTTCCTCTTCTGGTCGCCATGACAGCCAAATACAAGGATCACTTATGCTGTCTGCACATGTATAGATGACTCCTACTCAGAACTTCCAATCACTTTAAGACCAAGATAAGTGCAATGTTCGGCCAAACATTAGCTCCTGAAACCAACAAAACGTGGTCACAACCTGGAAGCAAAGACAGTTATTTAAATGGCAGCGAAAGCTTTTAAACATCTACTAGGTTAAGTAGTCATATTGTATTTTTCGTACGATACAAAGGCTAACAAACTAAAGTAAACTTAAATTTAAAAGCTCTCACATTACCTTGAACTGCCTTCGATGGATGTCTTATGGCTTACAACTCGTAAATGTTTCACCACAGAGCCAATAGTGTTCGCAGTTCTACGAGCAATGAAAAATTCGTATTTGGTCTCTGCTTTGTACTTTTTAGTTAGAAGTTCAAGTATTGTTGTTGTAACCGACATATAGTCTTTAAATGTAAATAAATTATATATATATATATATATATATATATATATAGTAAATGTAATTTATGTTAGGATAGTCGTAGAAAGCCAGTTGAAATTGCATTGTGATTATGATTGTTTATTTTATGTGACTCAATTGCAAAGCCTTGTTTAAAGAAATTAATGTGTAATTTAGTTTTGAGTACTGGCGAGAAGCGCAGATGACCAGAGGATTGTGGCATTGTGTCACGGCAGATTGACGCTTAACACAGCCGGGGAGGGAAAGTTAGGAAAACATGGGGTGAAAGCGAGCGAACAGCCTTGAACCGACGAGGGGCGCAAGCTTGAAGCTAAAAATTATGGCACCGAGAGGCGTGGGCTACGCCCAACTCCCTGCTGTGCAGTTTAATATTAACTTTATAATCATTCATCTGAATTTTGTAATATTTTATAAATAAGTTCAAAGGGATATTAATGCAAATGTGTGTGAATTTTAAAAAGATGCAATAAATTCATACGGAGGAATGTCAAGGGGTTTGTTGTCATCGTCACCCACGAGAGACGCGATTGGCTGAAAGTTAAAATTGGGGCGGTCCTAGGAGAGTTTGCCACGTAGGCGCGAAGGTGAAAGTTAAGGGGGACTCCGGTGACAACCTCCACGAAGGGTGGACACATCGCGTGGAGCCACCGCAGACGTTTGTGGGAAGCCGCGGAGAAAACCGACATCTGCTGCAACTTTCACGAGGACTGGACGCGGGTCGATTCGCGGAAATTCGCGGGAAGCCGCATATAGAACTGATTCTGGCCGCGACTGTCACTAACAGTGCGATATTCGCGGGAAGTCGCGATTAAAAGATTTAGCACGATAAGCAATATAGCATATAATCTCTCGTGGGACTGGCGGAACAAGTTCGGAGTTTCCGAAGTATTAAGGACATAAACTGCCGGTGTTTTAATTAATAATAATAGATCCCCACACAACATTGAAATAGAGAGGATATAGCATAGTGAATTTCCTAAATACCTGAAATCATTATTGGCATTTTCCCAGACAAAATTAAATGCTAAAATACGAGCACTAAAAACATGGGATAATTTTGTTGACCAAAATTTGTTTCTAAAACGCTTAGTCAACAGCAAATAGTTCAAAAGATACAAACTACGATTAATTTTAATATTATTCAACTAAATACTATTATATTAGTTGTATTAACCTATTATAAAACACAGATACTGTCTTCGAAATATATAAACTACAGTGCACAGACAATCGTGACCGATATTACTGAAGCTTCAAACAGCGTGATTACGACGTACTATAGAATACTGTGTAATCCACGAACGTTCAGGTTGCTTCGATAAAAAAATATACCACTGTAGAATGCATTTAATCCTCTTCTTAACCTCCGGCACAATATCGTGAAGTTTTACAAAAAATAACATAACACGGTTTACAATTGTTGCTGCAACATTGAAATAAATGTATTTAAATTTACAACATATTATATATTTTATACTTCAAATTTTAAATCTAAATGTGTTCTTCAAATCGCAGGTGATAAGAATCTTATAAAATATATATATATATATATATATATATATATATATATATATATATATATATATATATATATATATCATATAGTAAAAACAATGGCAAATTATATTACCAGTGTGACAGTGAATGAACCTTCAACACGGAGGAACAATACTAAAAACAAGCGAGAATTAATAGTCATGTTACATATTATTACAGAGTCAAGATTAGTTTCATAACTATTTCTGAGAAACGCTTAAGAAATTATCTTTATTCTGTGAATACGTTTACGTTATTTTAATTTTATCTAGTCAACCTATCACGACTAAAACCGACTGTTAGTTAAAGCTCATGTCAACTTAAACATTGAAACAATGAAACAATTAAAATATTTTGTTATTGCACTGTATTGAAGTGATGTGACGTTACATCTAACATCAGTGACTTTAAAATTGCAAAATGAAAATTTCTAACTTTTAAACTCTCTACCGTAAAATACTGTTTGTGATGTACATCTATGGCCTTTTGTAAACTAGAGATTTGTTCGCCCAAGCAACACACTTTGTAAGGGTAGGAAAGGTGAAATTTTTAATTCAAGCAGTAAACCTAGAGTTTTTATAACAACCTGACCCTGTGCTTTCTGTGACATCACTGTAACGTTAATAAAATTAATCCAGTCCAGTGACATGTTTCGACCGCAAAATATTTAATGTTCGAGCGGACGCCATCATTCTGCCGCGGGCCTGCGTGATGTACGTACTCACCCCCCCCCCAACCCCAGCCATGTGAAGGTAATACAATTTCGGAAAATGTTGGCAGGGTTTGCTCACAGCCGCGTGACGCGTGTATGCAATTTAACCGGGCTACTTTTGTGTCTCTTCATCTCTGCGGAGTATTTTGTTCACAGCGGGGACAATGCCGGGGTAAAGCCACGCTTGATTTAAAGTGGCGCGAGTAAGCGGCTGAAAACAAAAAAAAAAGTGTATTACAGTTGCGTGGGAGCCGGCAGGGATGGGTCTTTTGTGCTGCTGTTTGTGGTTTATTTCCCCCGTCCTCGCCCAACCCTTTGCACTTCACCCCCGTTCCCGCTTGCGCGACAAACCTATTTACGATCCTCTCTCCGCGGCCATTGAAGTTTTATTTTAAAAATAATAATAATAACCTCCCTTCATGCTCAACGAACCATGCCTATTAACGTCCCTCTAGCGGAAGGGACAGAAATGAGGGTCTGAAGGGAGGGAGGGGAAAATTGCAGTTGTGAACTCGCATTTCCTTCCTGCGTGCAATGATGGGAACTGTGCAAAAAAATCGTACATGTACGTGTTAACGTAACGATGGTTCACGCTTCGGCATGGCAGGGGTCTCGCTTCCGCTTGATCAGAGCCCCCAAAATTTATCGGTCCAATCCAGCGTTGAAAAATTTTCGACTGTGGAAATGATGGAACGGTTTGTAGGTGCCAGCGATTCCCAGAGACACAGTACAGGGGAATATTGCGGGGTCTTTCTTACACAGTGATGATTAAAGCTTTGAAAATTATCAAAAACTGTGATATGCAATACCTTAATTTGAAAAAAAAAAAAAAAAAAAAAAAAAGTCAAGCTGTTATAGCTAGTATAGCGTTGAATAAAGTGTCAGACATTTTTTGCAGCACGAGAAACTTTTTCCGATTTAGTAGAGAAAAATATTTTACCATCAGCTGCTCAGTTTTTGGACAAGTAACAGCGAGTGACAAGTATCATGCAAGTGAGGAGGTACGTGTCAAAAATTAAAGCTTACGAGCATATAAGCTGTATGGAAACTAATGAGATTTGATTAATTCTCGTCAAATTACAATTTAACGTATGCATATGGTAACTAATTAATACACACCATAAAGTATTAACCTTTTTAATCGCTACGCTTCTCTTACACTGCAGTAGATCATGGAAGCCGCTGACAAAGATTAGAAAATTATAGAACATCACAGGACAAATACGTATACGCAAATCAAGAAAAAATACTACACACGTAAAGTGCTTGCCTGGAAATTTCTTCGTAAGAAATGTAGACATTATATTCGTACAGGAAAAAGATTTCCACGTTGGTCTTTCAGACGCTGCATAAAAAATGGCAATGAAACCTAACATTAAACAAATATTTATGTTTAAAACAATTGTTCTGCACTGTTACAATACGACTGGAAAAGTTTGCATACACAAAGTTAAAGAACTAACACTAAAATTAATAAGTTCTCAGAGAAGCTCATCCATGAATAGCCCTTGCTAACATGAAATGTTTCACTTTAAATTTATAAAGAAATATTGCGATACAAAATATGTAAAAATTATGCATTTATCAACATTGGTCACGGAAATAGTTTTTTCCAACAGATCAAGCACTATTACGTCAGCTAGTGTCATTATTACCTGCCCACTGAATTCCCTGAAAAAAAAAAATTAAGAAACAGTACTGTGCTAATTTTTGATGTCGCAGTTATTTCAAGCCCCCAGGGTTTTTACAAGTATTTCCTTTCGCATGCCTTATTTCATTATTTTTTCTACCGAGGTTATCGACAATAATAAAATCGACGTAATAAAAACAATTAGACATTAGAGGGTCATAAAACCGTATTGTCACAGTATTAATCACACAGTCGACTTTATATCCTTCGCCTACACGTTATGTAACATGTGAGTGACTGCAGTACTAGCTAGAGAGCGTTTTATATAAGTGTGAAAATCTACTTTATTTATATTTCTCAGTCGAACCATTTACACCTAGCTAGGGGCGGATATAACAAAAATTACCTGATAACAAACATTTAAGATGAACACGTTTCTTACATCATACAGGATAATAATTCTACTTGAAAAAAATTGGAATTATGTAATTTTGAAAATGTGACTCTCACATGCATAAACAAATATGGCAATGTGAATGATTATCTTTAAGAAGACAGGTTGACGATTCGTCCACAACGAGGTCACTAGAAATAAAATCAATAGCTGAAACTGAACTGAAACAGTAAGAGAAGCGGCCATGGTGTGTAATGAGTAACCCTCGCAGCATTCGTCTGGAGTTATTTGAGAAGACATGTAGAAACAATATCAGGTTGGCCGGACCTGTAACCAAACATGTGTCCTTCAGTAAGTAAGTAGGCCTACTGTGAGTCAACACTGCGCCACGTATATTAGTGATTGTCATTCTGCTTGTTTTACCAAACTGAAAGCAATTAAGAGACTTAAAAACATTACGTAGGCATTTACATAGGAATAAATACACAGTAAGAACTTTTTTTTTTTTAAATTTTACTAGCGTTATTTTTAACGACTCGAAGACAACGAGGTAATTAGAGACGGTTACATACAACTTTACACAAGGCCAAATGAACTTATTTTGGACAAGAGAGAGAGAGAGAGAGAGAGAGAGAGAGAGAGAGAGAGTAGCAGGAATGACAGTTTTATTATGAACTGGCACCAAAAACCAATACTCGTACTTATGTATTACATTGGTTTCAAATTCAGAACCTCCGCGTTGTACGTTTAAGTGTAAATTAAATTCTGACTGAAAAAAAAAATTAATTCCAGGAAATGAAGAAGGCGAGGACAATTCATGTAAAAAACGTGTTACGTACTCATGCCTAATATTTTTATATTACTTATGAGTCTCGAGATCATAGTGTAATTCGCCGTTGGACAAGTTGCAGAATATAACGCTAATTACGTTTAAAAAATAAAATTAATTTGACTGATAATTTTTTATTTGTGTTAAAAGAACTTGAATACCGTATACAACGAAGTCACGCTGTTAGATTACATTCATTAGGTGCTTATGAAAGTTCACTCCGTGGAGTAGTGTGGGTTATGTCACGTGACTAGGTTTTGTCGATTACCAGGATTTGATTACTGTCTGCAATTCTGTTTAAGGTTTTAAAATGACGGGAATAAAAAAACCGTCATATTATTCACTTGATAAATATTATGCTAAATGCTGCATCCACAGATACGTGTAAATAATGCACTGTGGTCCTCAGTGAAGTCTTTACACGCATTGTATTCATATTTTAATATAATATCAGTTTTAGTAGTTGACCAAGAGGTCACCAATTTAAATTTCTTACGCGGATAAACTTACCTGGAGTAAAATTTCATACACCAAAATCTTGAAATTCTAGCTGACCTATCCTGGAGTATTTTCATCATCATATATTGAAGGTTAGGTAAGCGAGCTGCACGTCTATTAGGCAGCACGGTTATTACAGACGTAGACACAAAATCTGCCGCAATGACGCAGTAACTGGGAGAAGAATCAGCAATATACGGAAGCGTATCAGCATTCGCTTGGAGCGATTTCTAGAAAACCATTGCAAACCGAACCTTAGATAACCGGAGCCGGGTATAAAATGTGATTCCAACGTTTTACAGTTGCGCCAAATCGCTCGATTATTAAATTCATTGAAATTTCCCTTTTTTTTCAATTAACTATTGTGTCTTTTGTAGCTCACATGGTATCCTACCAAATACTATAGTGACTAATACCAGACAGCTCTATGTGAGTTAAAAAAAAAAAGAATGAAAACTTACCCAACGGGAGGAAGGGGAACTATTGAATGAATGTTATTAACTGTTTGCTAACACAAATTGTTTTTGGGTTTATAATTTGGTCAAGCGTTGTTCTTGTTTTAGTAATTTAATTGCGGTTGAGGCAAACAAATCTAAGTATACGTCGAGAAAAGTAACTTTTTCTCCACATTGTCGTGTTGACAGCATAAATCCGAAGCGTGTTTGTCTTTTGACTTGAATTGGAAACACAATTAGTGTTTCTCAGAACTGCATAAGCTATCAGGTATTGGTTTATAGGGTAGTTGCCCCAACTAACAAATTTCACGCGACGCTACAGAGGTCGAGGGCTCCCGATGGCGCATATGCAGATCTTGCTCCCTGACTGGTCGACCAGAATGCGTTGTCGTCGCGACCCGTACGGACGACGAACTGAAATTGAGTTGCGAATGCAGTTCGTCCAGCCAACGGCACAACCAGACGAGCTTCTTTTTTTTTTCCCCGTCCTATTCTCTTTGGCGCGTAGCTATTGCAAACCGACGACCGGGACGAAATTGATAAGCCTGATAATTATATTGCAGTTCAATTCACGTCCCGCTTTGTGAACTCGGTTTACATGTTCGATACTGCATTTGTCTAATGTGTTCTCTTTTAAAGAAAAATAAGTTCTCGGTATGGACAAACCTAAATATTGCAGATTAGTCTGTATTGGATTATATAGTTCTTGTTTCTGTGTGACAGCACAGTGTTTCGTGTAAAAAAAAAGGAACTTGTAAAACTATTTTATCATTTTTAGGTGCTCAATATTAAGCAACACATTTATGAAAAATTCACTTTTCCTAACACGTCCGAAAAGAAATTATTTTACTCTTAATACTGGTTTTTGTTTACTATTAATCATTTGGTTTGCATTTGCAGACACATACTGTAAATAACTTACATCTATAATATTCGGAAAATTAGTTCTTTCATGCAACACGTTTTTAAGGAAGTTCCAAATATCTTGATATTTCAGTACGAAAATGAACACGGGTTGATAGAGCTAAACTGATTCATAAGAGAAGCCCAAGTCTGCTGTTACTCGCTTTGGGCAGTAAAAAAGTGACACTGGTACGAATGTCAAGAATAATACAGTCTTTATGCGCGGAGCACTAAACTGGCACACTGTTTTCGCAGTACTATTCTTTTATGAGACTAAACGCAGTGACTCTGTAAATTATGGCATAAAAGTCACACGTTAGTTCATAACTTTCTGTGTTATGAATCCAGTTGGTATTTTTCCTGCTAGAACAGTTTAAATTGCGTACTTTTTTTGGTAACTAAAAAACGTGCTTCGAACGGGAGTGCCGTAATTTGAAACACAATTATAGTATAGTTTGAAGTGTGAGTTATTTTGTGAGACGCTGGAAACCCGTTTACAATTTACGAGTAAACAAAATAACACGTGTGGCACGCTCCAACACCGCTTATGCGTCAACCGAGGACTCGCCTACAATTTGTGTGTGAAGTGCTCATGTATGTCTCTACTTGCATTAGCCGTATTATATGATCGTTTCGCATGCATGAAGCCAAGCTCATAAAATAAAATTATTAACACAATAGTTACATTCTTTCTAGCACGGGGAATATCCGCTGCATGTTGTCAAGTTGTCAGCGTAGAAAGCAAATAAAAAAAGAACGATAGTTAAATTAAGACTATTTAGTCTACAGGATGGAAAGAAATTTTGTTTTATTAAGAGAGAGTATGGCACAGGGAATGGTTTTGCTGCTACTTGCGTTGCTATCCTTAAAGGGTCTGATAAAATACGAGACCGTAGTTAAACGAATCTTAACTAGGCTTGAGAATAAGACAAGTCATTTATTTTAGTTCAAAAAATATATACTGGCTTTTAAATTTTTAACTTCATGTTACTTTATACTCACGAAAACTCTGTGATTAGTCAGTTTACACGCCTTTCCGATAGCAGATCAACTAGGGACATATATTTTCCATTGCCAAACTTTTAACATTGATATTTCTAACCTGTAGTAGAATTAACCTTAATTAGGTAGTTGAGGTATAGACGTAGTGAGAAATTCAGCTGTGGTGTTTGTGTAATTTGTAATGTTGGGCCTGGCAACCAGGACCGAATTTACCATTAGGCCCAGGCCTAGGGCGCAGCTTTTCTAGGAGCGCACTTTTAGCTAAGAGAACATGTGAAAGAATTTCCATCATTGTTTATAAATGTGCCAATACGTCGACCAGAATAAAATGTTAATGCCTGCAATTTTCACGTTGTAAACTATTGATATTCCTATTAGTATGATCTATGTCTAGTTAACAGTAATTTTCTAATAACTGCCGTATAGTTAAGCCAAATAATTATTATGTAATTACTATTATTGTTACTATACATAGTCGAGAGGACAGAGTAGAGTAATTTTAAATGATACAGTGTTGAGAACTGGCAAGGATGCAAATTGTTAACGAAGGGTGGAAGGAGATGTTGTAGAGACGCTGGAGACTAACGTGTCTAGGGCGCCCAGATGCATACATCCGGCGCTGCTGGCAACACTGAGTGTACAGGGTTGTAAGAAGTGTCTTCAGGCAGCAGACTGGGACCAGCGGGAGGCACACGCGAGCAGTGCGTACAATAACAATGACAAGAGACACGTTGCAACATGGACCTGCAGGACTGTTCCTCCAGACGTGGCCAGCAGGCCTCTCACGTCCTCCCCGACGTCACGACAACGCCGACCACTCGTCCACGACGACTACGACAACCCGTTGCGCCACTGCAATTTCAACGACGCGTGCGCGGGGACGCAGCTGAATTTTTCTTTTTATAATTTTGAATCGATGTCTGCGGGTCGTGTGCCTCTGACATGGTTCAGTCCCCCTCCCCTTTTCACAGGGTCACTTGTTGAAAACAAACACGCGTGTGGTGTTTGCTCACCGCGAAGCTTGTTGACGAAACAAAGGATTGTCATCTGCACAGCTGTAGATAACACGGCTTCGGGATACTGCTTGTGTCATCAGCGATATTCGCTAACTTATAGAATATATCGGAAACACTACAGTATGCCAAATGCTGTTAAATTTCAAAGTAAAGACCATGATAGGTTTTTTTTTCCACATTGGTGCAAAGAACTCAAATGATTTTTAACGCAATAGGCCTACTTAGAAAAACTTCGAGACTTACGTAATCGTACACTGCAGAATTATACGCATGCGTTTTGCAAAATGTTGAATGGTTCGCCCTATTAAAAAAAAAAAATAATGGAATTCAGATAATATTTGTGACAAAATTTGTAATACATCAAATGCGATAATCTTAAAAAAAAAAAAAAAGTCTGTGTTAATTGTTACTGAGAAAAGGGTGTAAGGAAATATATGGGCTACTAGTGTCAAAACAAAGCAGCGATTTTATAATATTGAAATTGGGATATTTGTAAAAATTATACTATAGAAATCAATGTAAAAGTACCAATTGCTGTTTAATATTATGAAGTTATTAACAAAGCAACCTATGATATGAACAGAATGGAAGTATACGCCATCGCGAATTAAAATTCATACTGGTTATTGAACGTTTCTTGCAATAGGTGTGTATCGTAAACTGGACCGTTTTACATACGTGCACGTCATCGCGAGAGAACCTCACAATGAAGAGCCCTCGTAATCGTAAAGCTATTGCAGCCAAACGATATCCGACTCGAAGCTGAAAAATTCCCATTATTAATTAGGACTGCTATAAAAACCAGCAGCGTTACAGTGTCTGCATTAATGAAAGTGGCCAGAATTTCGAGCATCTGTTGTGATATTATTGTACACATTATGAGTTGCGTAGTCTACATACATTGTGCGTTCAAAATACATTACATTTCAACACTAAGAAGCGTAATATTGAGTCTAATTTCTTGTGTATCGCGTGTTGCCTACCTGTTAATATTCACATTTTCTTTTTTCAAATTTTCTCGAATACGGTTCACTTGTGTGTGTTGCGGCAAGGTTACCTATTTTGATCATTGGAGATTTGTGCAACAAACCGTGGCATTTAAGATCCATTAAATGCAACGGCAACTAGTTCCATGTCGAAAAACTGCGTCACCAACCCTATAACGTAATGTAAGTGACATGTATTCGACTCCTTATTTGCGCCGATTGCAAATATGGTTACTGATAGACCACACCCAGAAATTAATTCTTTTATTTACATTAATTTTGTGTCTATTAACAAAGTTGAGATGTCGAAAACAATTTTCAAACGCAAATTTGACCCTTAGAACGTGCGCCAAAGAAAATATTATATTGTGTAACTTCACCTAATCTTTTACCAGGAGTCATCTCACAAAGTTTGTAACATACATTCATCAACACGCTGTATATGAAAGTCTAAAAGTAAAACATTTTACAGCCAGCACCATATTTTTCTTCCCTGTGACACAACATGCAACAACTCCAGGCCAAACGGTTGCGCTACAAACAAATTTACCCCTCACACTCACTGCCGTATTTGCTGATAAGAAGTGAAACTGCCGTGTAAATTTATGCTGTGGCCATTATACCTCCGAAACAGTAACATACATCTCTCGCAAAAAAAAACTAGATCATGTCCAATATTATTCTGTTTAAAAATTCTACTTCTACGCCTTGAGAAGCACTTTCACTCGAACGTTAAAGCTTAAACAATTTCACAATACGAACTTACATACGTGAGCTTTATAATTATATAAAATTTTGCACACCATAATTCATTTCCTCCATTCCGTACTTGTTCATTTATCCTATAGCAATGTTACAATTGCAATCAAACTGTGAAGTGCTGTGGTTCTCGGACAGTGTAAAATTAAGTAATTTGAGATTAACGACAAATTATTATGAAAATAAATGTAATAAATATAGTTTATCAATCAATCATACCAGTCATATTAAAGTAAAAAGAATTACGCTGTTTGACGAAAAAATCCTTAGTTTATTTTAGAAGTAAATAGTTCCAGTTATATGTTTGATAGCGAAAATATTGGTGGTGAGAATGGAAACCTGCTATGTCAATTTTTAGCATTTCTTAGGTTATTCTATGGAAAATTTATGATGAAATAATTTTGACGTAGTGAACAAGCTAAACAATTTCTTAGTAAATATAATTTATCGAGATTACTGCTGTGGAGGTGCTCCAAAAAATTAAACAATTCTTTCTCTCTCCTGTGAAATTAGAATTTTTGATATAGAAGGTTTCCATTCTTCACAGTCGTAATTGTTTTCGCATAACGTATATTGTCGTTCTTTAAGTTACTTATTGAAAACAGTAACTCACATACCTAAAAAAGGATTGACGCAGTAATGTCTAATATTACACCTGGGAATAAATAAATAAATACTATATATATAGAGAGAGCGACAATCAAAATGATTTAAATCTTTGTCTTGTGTGTTATTTAGAAATGTTTTAAAAGGCGAAAATCCACCACGAGCTATATAAAATTTTTCATTTCATCAACGTTCGCAGAAAATTTTCTTATCGTTCTGAGTAATTCTATGTTAAAGGTTGTCGAAAGAAGGAGTAAAGCTCTTTCTTCGAATGGCTGTTTTGAGTGGACTCCTCACGTATATTCAACATTACAACAACTCTGTTTTTATTATAAGAAAACCTCAAAATACTACACATTAATACACGTCAATGATTTGCATGGTTTCTTGGAAAACATTTAGAGTGCGTGGTAGATAAATAAACACTGAAAACATCAACTTATTTCTACGCTTTATTCGAAGCCAATATGGATAAAATACTCAACGACAATCCTAGATAATGGTATTTGCCAACTTCATGAGTAAATATTTATCCAGAAATACTTATTCGTTACGCGTGAACCGTTGCGCACCAGTCCAGAGGTTCCAGCGTCAGAGATTGTGCCTCAGAAGTTCGTACACTGGAAACAATTTTGTTTAAAACTTTGGCTTAAACTATTGTCTAAGATTGCTATTGTTTAATCTTCGTAAATTGGCTTCAAGAAACCTACAGTTATAGATTAAAGCTTATAGCGTTGAATTATGTACCATGGCACGCTCTCTTAAGGGCGGGGATTCACCTCAGTTTCCAACGTCTTTTTATATTTTTATATTTGTACCAGATATTTTTTTCTTATTTCAGACATAAATTGTGACTAAATCTTCCTCTTTGAAAATTGTTGTATCTCTCATAGTTTTCGCGTAATGAGTCGTAAACGTCAAAATTTGCACTTTACGGTTTTATGTACGCCACTCTGACATACCAAACCGAAAAAATTCACAGTGTATAATAATGTTGTAGTCTATGATTTGACATAAATAAAAATAAAAATGAATAAATTTTTGTATTTAAAAAGAAATTTAATTTTTAAATTTTTATTTCAAAATTCAGCATTTTTATTAAACACAAAATATTTTATTTTTTGTTTTCATATGTGTCATTTCATAGCCTGCAACATAGTTATACACTGTGCATATTATAGCTTTGGTAAGTCAGTTGGTTTTGGTGGCGTACGTAAAACCGTAAGTGCAAATTTTGACGTTTACGACTCATTACGCGAAAACTATGAGAGATACAACGATTTTCGAAGAGGAAGATTTAGTCACAATTTATGTCTAAAATAAGAAAAAAAAAATATCTGGTACAAATATAAAAAAAGACGTTTAAAAACTGAGGTTAACCGTGCCCTTAAGATAAAACTTTCAATCCACTACAAGGGAACAGGATGTTGTAAAATTTGCATGTCAATATTTTGGGGGAATTAGGCCTACGTTCTATCCTCACTCCTAGAAGAAAACAGACATTTATACAGGATGTTAAAAAATCCAATGCCCAAATTGTTAGAAAAGTTGAAGGAGACAAATTCAAATAAAGTTGGCCAGACAACCATGTGTCGGAAACAAATAGTTTAGGAGTAATGAGTATTCAGGGGTATCGGGTATGATTCAGAAGAAAATGACGGTAATTGTGTTCGGTACTTTATTTACTGAGCAATGTCACAATAACCGTTCCAAATTATAGCATTAACCTCAGCGCAGAGCCGGTATCGATGTAGCAAGGTGTCACGTCTTCGCTGTAATATACGTGGATGGAACATTTTCCAGCGAACACAAGACTCCTTGCTACGACGGTAACAGATCTGTGCTGAGGTTAATGCTGCTAATTTTGAACATTTATTATGACATTGATCGAAAAATAAAGTACTGTAAACAATTACCATTGGCGTCTTCTGACTCACACCTGATAACCTTGAACACTCATTATTCTTAAACTATTTGGTTCCGACACATGGTTATCTAGCGAAGTATACTTGTATTT
This sequence comes from Medauroidea extradentata, assembly GCA_003012365.1. Classification (NCBI taxonomy): domain Eukaryota; kingdom Metazoa; phylum Arthropoda; class Insecta; order Phasmatodea; family Phasmatidae; genus Medauroidea; species Medauroidea extradentata. The sequence goes on along the minus strand of PNEQ01026616.1, from coordinate 47,321 downwards.
GTCTCCTTCATATTCCCTATTATTTTGGGCTTTGAATTTTCGGACACCTCCTGTATAAGCGTAGGCCCGCAACGTAATACAGATAACATGACTGTGTTACTGTAGGATACTAGACTACATCGGGCAATGTGTACCATCCAGTTAGAGTCGACTGCTCTGGTTTGAAGGTGCTAATAATAGCTGCGATGGTATTCCACATTAACAAGATCCAACCCATGCATCGTGTACTGGGAAGTAAAGTGCAGAAACAGAGAAGCGTTCTGCATACCTCGAGTTTTCACCAACGCCTAAGAGAACAAATAAATACACATCTTATGAGGAGAGTACCACGGGACAGACTATTACGTCCTGGATACAGACGGCCGGGTGCAGCGTAGGCGTCTCCTTTCCTCGGAGGATGGCCCTTGACCCTTGGCGCTACAATGAAAAAACGCCGGAATGAGAAGGGTGGGGAAAAGGGGAGCCACACGAGAAAACCCTCCGACCAACGGCATTGCCCAACATGATTCCCACAAGCGAGAACGGGAACCGACCTCGCTAGGAATCGAACCTGGATCCCCTGGTGGGAGGCGCCAACCGCGACCCCAGCGCCTGAGGTCATAGGGCAAGAATGCGCGGCAAGGGCGATACTAACACACGCAGCAAGTGCTACATCGTCGCTATGCGCAAGAAACTGAATCCGCGCACAGGCTTCAGTCGGCGACTCGGCTCAACGCGATTCTAGAAGCTTTAACCGTACATATTTAACTGGGCGAGACATAAGCAGCAAGTTTCAGTGCACACTTCTAACATAGTTTCCGTTACATATAATTACTATGTTTTTAGGTGGATCAGATTGAAAATGCCAATTTTGACGACGGTGTAGTAAAACATGTCTGAGATAAGTTGAATAATTCATCAAAAACATTAGGCCTACTTCAAACATACTGCAAAGCTGCAAATCAAATATATTTATGTTACTTAATTCGTCAGCAGTGGCAATACTACAATTGGCATTGAAATAGGAACTTGAAGGTAAGGGAAGTAGGTTCTACATGTCACTGACAGCGAGGTCACAAAAAACGGTGACATAAAACTAGTCACAACGACAGGAGGACAGAGGAGTCGGCCACGGCCTTTGTTTAGTAAGCCATCCCAGCATTCGCACGGAGTGATGTCGGGGAAAACCACGGAAAACCGAATTCGGGATGGCCGGAGCCGACGATCGAACCTGGGTTCTAGCGAATGTGAGTCCTACGTAAAACAGTTGCGTTATCTCTCGCAGTCAGGAATTAAAAGAAAGTTGTGTGAGAGAGAAAACAGAGAGCCAGAGAGAGGGTGTATGTGTGTGAATTTTGGGTGTAAGAGAGAGAGAATGATTACGATTCTCTTTAATCTTTCTGCATTAATGTGATTTCAGTTCAGATAGTCTGGATCGTTGAACGTGGTCAACACTGCAACTAACATTATTGAAAGATAGTCATGGGCACCGCAAGGTTTCGGCAGTGGCAAAGACAGAAATGTTTCGCTGTCTCCTAATCTGTTGAAATTTTTAAGTCACACAAAATTAACAAATTCTGTGTATTATTGTTTGTGAGAGTAAATTTAATATCTAACTATTGCAGAGAAGTGGACAGAAATTAAATACCAAATTATTGGAGAGGACAAAATTAATAACCAAATTATTGGAGAGGGATGTATCCCCCTCACTCCCTTAACCAATCACCAATTTCCCTCCGCGGTTTCTGCCCCTAATAGATACCTGCTAATTATCAACAGGAATGCAAATTTGGCTAGTGGTGGTTGAATATAATTGGGCATCATCGTAACGCGACCCACGCCGATGATAACATATTGAACACAGTGAGCCTCGAGGTCCCTAGTGTTTTGTGCGTCAGAATGTCCGTTAAAAAAATATAATCTTGTTATTTTAATTGTTCTAACTGGAGACAGAGGGTTATTCAAATTAATAAACACGCGTCCCGTAAAGTTATCACCCCAAGCTGCTCTATACAGTAAAACAAATTTGTATTTTAACAAGAAAATCTCGTAAACTGTTTCCAAAACTATTTATCAGTCTAGGAACTACAACAAGAAGTTCATAGCTCACTAAATTGGAATTAGGGTTCTAATACCTGTGGGGACTAATAGCATATACTTTATGTACTGAGTGTTTGAAGTGAATCAAAGTAACATTTGAAGGCATGTCATATTTTACAAAATATTTTATATTTTTATGCAAAAGTATCTTGGAAACTGGTTGCCAACAACTATGCTTTGTGACACTTCAAACAATAATGAAAGTATACAAGAATTTATTTGTAAATGTACGAATATTATTTGTAAATATACAAAAATGTTTTAATATACAGACGTATTTGTATATTTCTAAGAATTTCCTATAAAGTTTTCAATATTTTTTTGTAAAATTACAAAATATTGTTTGGTTTTGGAATTTAGTTAAAAGTAGAAAAATAATTTTACTATACGCAGGCATTTGTTAAGTAGGCCACAAAACAAAAAAAAAATAAATAAATAAAAGATCCAATAATAATCTAAATTACGTTAGAAGCTGTAACTTGCAGCGTCGTAACCACATAATGGTTTATTAGAGCGGAGGGGCCGCCGTAGCCGAATGGTCAGACAATTCGCCTCCCACCAAGGCGATCATTTCCCGGTTGGGTCGGTCCTCGGATTTTCGTATGTGGGAATCGCGCCGGACGATGCCGTTGGTCGGTGAGTTTTCTCGGGGATCTCCCGATTCCACCGCCCCTTAATTCCGGTGCTGCTCCATACTCACCTCACGTCAGCACTATCAGCGCTGAAGACCTCGACTGTTGAGCGCTGACCAAAATCTCTCACTCACTCACTAGTTAGAGCGGATATTTTATGGTGATGGTGATGAATTTTCATCCCGGAGCGGAGGCTGGTATGCTAGTAGAGGATGATACTGCGATGGTTCGCCATTGTCTTCTGCATGGTGGCGATAAGGGGACAGCATAACTACTAGTACTGAATCCGAGGTGGTAACTGTAAGGAGATTTAATGTGTTACTGTGATGTTTTTATTGTTATTTCTTAGCTTAACTCTCATAACAGACAATGAGGAAGAAATAATTTAGTTCAATCAAAAGAAAATAATCTCAACGTAGATGTTGTTACTGACTGGCCAAACTGTTCGTACCAAGAACATATTAATTAACTACTTGGTTTCATCAAAATGCCAATTTCCCAATACGTCTGAAGCGTGCCATCATTTTATCAAAAAACGCATCCGAAACGGAAGTCGACATACGGTGCAAAAGTAACTGACAGTTTTTGACAATCGAATGTTTGAGGATCCGATAATGTTAATAGGGGCGTGGTAGTGCTTTTTATGTTACTCTCACCTATAACAGTTTCAGGAAGTAATTGCCTTTAACCTTTGTTCCTCAAACATTTATGAAATTATATTTAAAAGAACTGAAATTAATTATTTTTAAAGAGCAAAATATCTTCTTAATTGAGATAATTTCAAGTTAGAAAAACTGTTGCGTTTATATTATCACCCAGTGTAAACGTCAAACGGCAGATTGTGACTCCGTGTGAATACGAAACTGAAACCACTTGCGATTGTGTACTCGGTTACAGCCTTGAATGCAGGCTGACACGTGGCCGCAACTTTCACCGCCGCAGTATGCTTGCTAAACAAGGCGATAATCTGTCTGCTTCTCCTCGCCAATATTAGCTCAGCAGTTCGCGAGAATCTTCTGAGAACACACACGCATACGAACGTAGAAAGCTTTCATTGAAGGAACGCGAACGGCACTATCATTTGTGGAATTGTCGTAAATCAATATTGTTTACTTGCAGCATGATGTAAAATGTGAGAGCGTTCACAACAATTTGGGCAGTGACTTTCTAGAATAAAATGTTCTGTACGCAAAAGACTAGTTGATACAATTATATTTTCTATTCTTAAGGCTGGTTCACACTATTCATAATTCTATACTCAATTACTTATTTAACTCTGTTAATAAATTTCAATTGCGAATATATACCAGAATTCGGTAGCTAAGCTTCTGTTTTGTGTAAACACCAATTTTTGTTTACTAAAATGTTTAAGCGCGTAAAGAAGAAATATATGTTTTTGGTGTTGGTTGCTACATTCCACAAAGCGTAACTGTTAAATTCCCGAAAACTGCTACGCTATACAAGACATACTACGTGAAATTGCCAAAAAGTGAAACAATCTAGTATTATTTAGATTTTGAAATCTCCGATAGTCGTTTGTTCAGTAGAAACAAGAATTTAATTTGTAGCTTTTATGCTTCTGGGTTGTAGCCGCGTCACTGTCGTAAATATTCCTGACGTTTCGGAGAGCATTGCAGCTTCCATCTTCAGAGTTGAGTTGCAGCAGCAGTAACTGTAACCTTCCTGGGTCCCTGCAGGTTCTCCTGCCTTTATATGCTGTGAGCTGAGCCTGGGTTTTCCTTGATTGGTCGGGGTTGTCGGCTAATCCCCTGCTATATCTGTTGTGATTGGCTGCCTGCTCGGCCAATCCCTGGTTTACTCAGATGTTTGACAAATCGCGAAAGGAAAAGCAAGAACTGCAAATAAAGCAATAGATGGTTACCTTTATTCACAAACAATACTTGGCAAAAAAGTAACAAAAGAGACAAGTCCTTTCGCGTACGACAGTGACACGGCTACAACTCAGAAGCCTAGAAGCTACAGACAACGGCCGCGTAAGCCTGCGTACTCTAAGAGCTTGATTCCTGTTCAAATCATATTGGCAACCCTACTTGCATACTTTCCATGTGCCGTGGCTATAAGTGTGCATTGCGCACGCATGTGAACATTCACTACGATAAAAAATTGGACGGGGTCTATCTGTGAAATTCAATACGGAATTCTGTCTGGAACCAGAGCAGTTGCGTTCCATACTAGCATAGTGCTACTTGTACTATATACGGTACGGAGTACTGTCTGGAAGCAGGGAAGTTGTGTAAGTGTTACACACTATCGCAGTGCTACTTGTACTTAATATGATACAGAATTCTATATGCAACCAGCGCAGTTGCGTTCCATACTAGCATAGTGCTACTTGTACTATATACGGTACGAAGTACTGACTGGAAGCAGAGAAGTTGTGTAAGTGTTACACACTATCACAGTGCTACTTGTACTTAATATGATACAGAATTGTATATGAAACCAGCGCAGTTGCGTTCCATACTAGCATAGTGCTACTTGTACTATATACGGTACGAAGTACTGACTGGAAGCAGAGAAGTTGTGTAAGTGTTACACACTATCACAGTGCTACTTGTACTTAATATGATACAGAATTCTATATGGAACCAGCGCACTTGCGTTCCATACTAGCATAGTGCTACTTGTACTATATACGGTACGGAGTACTGTCTGGAAGCAGGGAAGTTGTGTAAGTGTTACACACTATCGCAGTGCTACTTGTACTTAATATGATACAGAATTCTATATGGAACCAGCGCAGTTGCGTTCCATACTAGCACAGTGCTACTTGTACTATATTCGGTACGATGTACTGACTGGAAGCAGGGAAGATGTGTAAGTGTTACACACTATCACAGTGCTACTTGTACTTAATATGATACAGAATTCTATATGGAACCAGCGCACTTGCGTTCCATACTAGCACAGTGCTACTTGTTCTATATACGGTACTTAGTACTGTCTGGAAGCAGAGAAGTTGTGTAAGTGATACACACTATCACAGTGCTACTTGTACTTAATATGATACAGAATTCTATATGGAACCAGCGCAGTTGCGTTCCATACTAGCACAGTGCTACTTGTACTATATTCGGTACGGAGTACTGACTGGAAGCAGGGAAGTTGTGTAAGTGTTACACACTATCACAGTGCTACTTGTACTTAATATGATACAGAATTCTATATGGAACCAGCGCAGTTGCGTTCCATACTAGCACAGTGCTACTTGTACTATATACGGTACGGAGTACTGTCTGGAAGCAGAGAAGTTGTGTAAGTGTTACACACTATCACAGTGCTACTTGTACTTAATATGATTCAGAATTCTATATGGAACCAGCGCAATTGCGTTCCATACTAGCATAGTGCTACTTGTACTATATTCGGTACGGAGTACTGTCTGGAAGCAGAGAAGTTGTGTAAGTGTTACACACTATCGCAGTGCTACTTGTACTTAATATGATACAGAATTCTACATGGAACCAGCGCAGTTGCGTTCCATACTAGCACAGTGCTACTTGTACTATACACGGTACGGAGTACTGTCTGGAAGCAGAGAAGTTGTGTAAGTGTTACAAACTATCACAGTGCTAATTGTACTTAATATGATACAGAATTCTATATGGAACCAGCGCAGTTGCGTTCCATACTAGCACAGTGCTACTTGTACTATATACGGTACGGAGTACTGTCTGGAAGCAGAGAAGTTGTGTAAGTGTTACACACTACCACAGTGCTACTTGTACTTAATATGATACAGAATTCTATATGGAACCAGCGCAGTTGCGTTCCATACTAGCACAGTGCTACTTGTACTATATTCGGTACAGAGTACTGTCTGGAAACAGGGAAGTTGTGTAAGTGTTACACACTATCGCAGTGCTACATGTACTTAATATGATACAGAATTCTATATGGAACCAGCGCAGTTGCGTTCCATACTAGCACAGTGCTACTTGTACTATAT
>PNEQ01026616.1:0-40540 GCA_003012365.1 Medauroidea extradentata | reverse complement strand
ACTAGCATAGTGCTACTTGTACTATATACGTTACGGAGTACTGTCTGGAAGCAGGGAAGTTGTGTAAGTGTTACACACTATCACAGTGCTACTTGTACTTAATATGATACAGAATTCTATATGGAACCAGCGCAGTTGCGTTCCATACTAGCATAGTGCTACTTGTACTATATACGGTACGAAGTACTGACTGGAAGCATGGAAGTTGTGTAAGTGTTACACACTATCGCAGTGCTACTTGTACTTAATATGATACAGAATTCTTTATGGAACCAGCGCAGTTGCGTTCCATACTAGCATAGTGCTACTTGTACTATATTCGGTACGGAGTACTGTCTGGAAGCAGAGAAGTTGCGTAAGTGTTACACACTATCGCAGTGCTACATGTACTTAATATGATACAGAATTCTATATGGAACCAGCGCAGTTGCGTTCCATACTAGCACAGTGCTACTTGTACTATATGCGGTACGGAGTACTGTCTGGAAGCAGAGAAGTTGTGTAAGTGTTACACACTATCACAGTGCTACTTGTACTACATTCGGTACGGAGTACTGTCTGGAAGCAGAGAAGTTGTTGAAGTGTTACACACTATCACATTGCTACTTGTACTATATTCGGTACGGAGTACTGTCTGGAAGCAGAGAAGTTGTGTAAGTGTTACACACTATCACAGTGCTACTTGTACTACATTCGGTACGGAGTACTGTCTGGAAGCAGAGAAGTTGTGTGTTACACACTATTACATTGCTACTTGTACTATACTCGGTACGGAGTACTGTCTGGAAGCAGAGAAGTTGTGTAAGTGTTACACACTATCACAGTGATACTTGTACTTAATATGATACTTAATTCTATATGGAACCAGCGCAGTTGCGTTCCATACTAGCACAGTGCTACTTGTACTATATACGGTACGGAGTACTGTCAGGAAGCAGAGGAGTTGTGTATGTGTTACACACTATCGCAGTGCTACTTGTACTTAATATGATACAGAATTCTATATGGAACCAGCGCAGTTGCGTTCCATACTAGCACAGTGCTACTTGTACTATATACGGTACGGAGTACTGTCTGGAAGCAGAGAAGTTGTGTATGTGTTACACACTATCACAGTGCTACTTGTACTTAATATGATACAGAATTTTATATGGAACCAGCGCAGTTGCGTTCCATACTAGCACAGTGCTACTTGTACTATATTCGGTACGGAGTACTGTCTGGAAGCAGGGAAGTTGTGTAAGTGTTACACACTATCGCAGTGCTACTTGTACTTAATATGATACAGAATTCTATATGGAACCAGCGCAGTTGCGTTCCATACTAGCATAGTGCTACTTGTACTATATACGGTACGGAGTACTGTCTGGAAGCAGAGAAGTTGTGTAAGTGTTACACACTATCACAGTGCTACTTATACTTAATATGATACAGAATTCTTTATGGAACCAGCGCAGTTGCGTTACACACTGGCACAGTGCTACTTGTACTATATACGGTACGGAGTACTGTCTGGAAGCAGAGAAATTGTGTAAGTGTTACACACTATCACAATGCTACTTGTACTTAATATGATACAGAATTCTATATGAAACCAGCGCAGTTGCGTTACACACTAGCAAAGTGCTACTTGTACTGAATATGGTACGGAATTCGGTGTGTAAGTAGAGAAGCTGTGTTACACACTAGCACAGTGCTACTTGTATTTAATATGGTACAGAATTCTGTCTGGAAATAGAACAGTTGCGTTACACACTAGCGAAGTGCTAATTGTACTGAATATGGTTCGGAATTTTGTCTGGAAGCAGAGAAGCTGTGTTACACACTAGCACAGTGCTACTTGTATTTAATATGGTACAGAATTCTGTCTGGAACCAGAGCAGTTGCGTTACACACTAGCGAACTGCTACTTGTACTGAATATGGTACGGAATTCGGTCTGTAACCAGAGCAGTTGCGTTACACATTACCAAAGTTCTACTTGTACTGAATTTGGTACGTAATTCTATACTGAATCACGGATAATGTGTACCGGGTTTTACAAAGATTACGACTTGTCGACAGCGATGTCACTAGTGATGGTTAATCGCAACTTTACACAAGGATATAAACTTGGTACGTGGTCGGCCGTAGCCTGTGTAGTAACCCTCCAAGTATTCTCCATAATCAAACGGCAAATTGTGGAATCCACGGAAAACCGAAATCAGGGTGGCAGGAGTTGAGAATCTAACACGGGCTGTCCCGAGTTCGAGTCCAACGTATTACTGGAGCGCCACCTATCTCGGTCGTTGTTACAGTGACAGTAACAATGATGACAGCCGCTATCACGATAATGTGGGGTAGCTACTGTCGTGATAGTATACAGGATGTGTCAGCACAACGGTTTCAAACTTTTAAGTGAGATAGAGTACACCAGACGATGGGAAATCACATAGCAATACATGGTCGGAAATACATTCCTGCGACACAAAACACAAGGATGAAAGGACATTAACAAGAGGAGAAAACATGTTTATTAGTCTTAATACTGCAAAAAAACTAAGAAAAAAGAACATAAAAAGTCATAGATCGTCATCTTCAGCCAAAGACTTACCAGCATTTTTGCTATATTAGTGTTAATGCATAAACATGTTTTTTCCGCGTCCTTTCGTTCCTGTGTTTTGTGTCGCAGGAAAGCGTTTCCGACCATGCATTGTTATGTGATTTTCCGTCTGTGTGCACTCTATCTTTCCTGAGAGTTTGTAACCGTTGTTCTGATACATGCTGTATACAGGTGGTTCATGAAAGTACGTTAAAAATTTTGCGAGGTGATTCGTAGTTAAAAACGATGTAAAGTTACATAGGGCCTATGGAAGTTTTTGGTTGGCGCAATTCTTATGGGACAATTTCGCGATTGAAAATCGACGTTGAAAACCAACATCCGTTAAAATAACCAAAAGTAAGAGTAAATAAATGATGCACAGTAAAAAAAAATTGTACATTTACAAGGAAATTCTTGTAACGTAATATCAGAACATTATCAGTCAGATAATAAAAGTAAGATGTCAGAAACCTTTTTAAAGTGGTTACAAATATCGTAAACAACTTTGGGAACTAGTAAAATAATGCTAATGAGCTGATTTTTCGAATTGAAACAAAATAATCCTAGGAGACCTTTCACATTTTACAAAACATTTCGTACTTTCACAAAAAAATTTTTTCCAAAAAAAATTTTCGTAACACTACAAGCAATTATTGTAAACTGAACTAGATATTAGCTGTAAATATACAAAATTTGTCTGTAGATTTACAGAAATGTTTGTAAATATACAAAGAAATTTGTAAATTTACAAGATTTTTGTAAATTTTACAAAATATTTTCGTAGTGTTACAAAAAACGTTTTTGGAAACAGGTTTCCCAAAAACCTTTTTGTAAAAGTACAAAATTTTTTTTACTGTGTACCATTCGGTAATATTTTTAATAATAATAAAATCTGCACATCTTGAAAAATTATTTCGAGAACCTTTCATGTTCATTATATAATGGGGTCGCTCGAACCTTGTATGCGTCGCATTTGCCTCCACTTTTTCTACGTACACTTTCTAGAAAACGGTTCACTACTAAAGGTTGTTTCAACAAGGTGACCGTTTTTTGTTCGTTGTGGCCTCCTGCTACAAATAGTGTCTTTTAATAACAAAAAAAAAAAAAAAAAAAAATGCAATGGTTAAAAATTATATGCCAAAACAACAAGGCTTGACCAACATATTTTACAGTACTGAAGGCAAAATGTATTAGAAACTATTTTCTTTACAGATTTTGAACTTTTTATTATTATTGTTAAAGCGCATCCCGAAATTAATTAATTTCTCCTAAAATTTTGTTATTTTATAGATTTTTTCAATATCAGTTTCAAATTTCTAATTTCTCCCTTAAGATTTGCGCCGGGCAAAACTTTCGTATCGTGGCTTTACCTTATTTTAAAAGGAATCATCTCGCTCGGTTTATAACATACTTTTGTGAACATCTGGTATTTACAGGCGCGTCAAGATATGCTGGGCAGTTAACCTCAAAAGGAAAATGTAAACTCTCCAGAACTGATCGTTTTAAAGCGAACTTGGCTATCGAAAAATTATAAGATAAAACTCTCGGATACAATTGTCAAACCAATCATTTAAGGCCCTACCAATTTCATTCGCAATCACTTTTCCCTACAGCGAGACAACGCTATTGTTTACACTACTTAAGTGTTATTACAAGTTCACTCACGACATGTTCTACGAGCTCACCCTGTTTGCGATTGTAGTATCGAGGCAGCGAGAGAGACTAACATGCAGTTCACATGCCGAGAGTTTCGTGAGATCAACTATTGCGATAGATTTATTGCTAATTAATTCGTGTTAACAATAAGGTATTTACAAAAAAAATTCCAAGGTAAATACAGTAAGTTATTTACGTTACTGTATATTTTTCACGGCGGCGGAAATTTAAAAGTTTACATCTCATTTCTCAATTGGTACGAAACTACCAAACTGTACGGGACAGCATAATCTGCGACTGGTGTGTTTCTTGCGTGTAAAGTATCAGCGCGGAGCACCTAAAACATACTCTCACTATCCATTCCGTCAACCTACCCTATCGCACAAGAATCTCATGTAAATTTTTTAATTTTTTGCATCAAATAGACTGGAAGAAATTTACTTCACAGGTTTAGTTTTGCATTTTTCTATTTTTTTTCTGCATTATGGAATGGTATCGATTTTCACTTGAAAGTTTGAAGTTTAGAACATTACATGAGAATTGAAAAAAGAAATTCAATATGAACTAATTCGCATCCAGGTGAGACTTCAAGTGGAAAAACAATAGCAACGGAAGTTTTATCCGTTCGGAAAAAAAGTTCTTAACATTTGCTTGTTTTCCTGGAATTGTATGTTTTTTGCATAGCAGCAGGACTTTTCAGACAGAAGAGAAACACGTCGGATTGGATCCAAAAGGAATAAAATAATATTCAGTTTTGGTGTGGTTTATCGTTAAATTTAAATCATAAGTAACAATTTCCTAACATTTCTCCATTTGTTTAAATTGGGTAATTGAAGTGACAGAAATAATTTAACGACAAGCACTGAAAAACTTATATCGTAACCATGGTGTCCAATTTGTAGACATTGCGGAGGCAAACTTTTCCGTCCAATCAGCATTTTTATATCATTAAGTTTCTGCATAATGGAAAATCAAAGTATATTTTAACTTCTCTTGAACGTACACGAAGTAATAACTAATTCGTCTATCTAAATAAGTTGATCAAAGAGCGAAATAAAATGTTATTACGTACATAATTAAAGCTTTATTAGCTGTAGTAAGATTTTGTTTGCATTTATAAAAAATTCTATAAATAATGAAAAATTATATTTTATACTCAATTTTTTAATGCAAAAACTTTTCACGCGTGATATAAGAGATTTCATTGAGTTTCCTATATCATTTTCATTTATGTTAAGTATCTTTTATCCGTGGGTATATACATTACAAAAACTGTATTGATTTTTTTAGTGACGTCACTACGTAAATAGTGTAATATAAATTTTTGGACGGAAATATCATAAGTACAGTAATGTCTGCGTATTGAGAAGCATTCGGTGCCAAATATGAATAATGAATTTTTTTCTACCGAGCAGACATAACCAACACTCTAGCACGTACAACTTGTGTAAGAGTAGGTTGCTGTGACCAAATATAGAATCACAGATTCTGTACGGAATGTCAATTTTAAAAATTCACATTTTTTTTTTTTTGGTGTTTAAAATATATTATTGCACTAATAGATCAGGTTATCTTTGAAACTTATTTTAAACTCGGGTTGTGTATTGCCTTTCAATTGAATTGCCAGGTACCACTCACCTTCTTACCGACAGCGACCATGACAACAATGACATTGTTGCTGTTCTATGCACTTGATAACTAACCATAAGCAAAGCGAAACTCTACGTGCATTGTTATACTGCAGCGTTAATGTTTAAGTTGAATTTACGAGTACAATCAATCTTTGGAGTTTTTTTTTTTTTTTTTTTTTTTAGTTTTACTAAAATCTTCAGGAAAAAAATGATAGGTTGATCGCCTAAACATTAGTCGGTTTGAAATGAAGAAACAAAACTATCTGAACATAAGAAAAAAATTCCTGATATTTTTAAAAGTGAATTCTGTGCCTGAAAGAAGTTTGAATCTAAATTTGCGTCAAAAAAGAGAAAATGGTTGATATAAAAGTTAGAAAATAATACAACCTCGAAGATAAACAATAGAATTAACGAACATATCAAAGAAATTGCAAGAACTACAGCGTTGAATGTATTAGTGACAATAAATGTTTAGTTATGATACTATAAGGGTTTAAGATTACATTTTTGTTTTCCAACCATAAAGACTAGTCTATGTTTATTAACTACACAAGTACGTTCTAAAGAATTTTCGTTACGGAAACACAGGAATGTAGTAGACGGGTCAGTTCTTTGGAGTTCTCGAACTAGGTTTACGTAATAATGTAAATATTTCCTGCGAGTTTTATGCAGGAACAAGGGCGTGGATAGGGCAGGAAGCAAATTAGTCATATCTTTTAAATCGAACGTTAAAAAAAAAAGTAACTTACAGTATACACAGGCCAACATAATTTTCAAAATATACGGTCTGATATTTCATCTGCGACATCGGCCATTGTCTAAATTCTTAGTCAATAAAACAAATTTCTTCTTCACGACACATTGTGTTGGCTGAAAGATAGCGCATAGGTGACGTCAAAATTTTACGTATAGCGGAAAGCATATTTACCAACTGAAAGACGAAATCCTTGGCTACGAACCGGCTGTGTAAGGATAAATCTTCCGGGCAATTCCGCACATTACAATGGAATGTTCAGTAAGAGTTGTCGTCCTCGAAGCTCGATTGGTGAGGTTGGGTAGGCTTCGTCTTTATCAAGGTAAATCGCGTAAGCATAAACATGGGAGCTGTCGAAAGACGGCGTGGTAACTACAATCACTCAGCGTGGTTGGAAGGGTCATTTATATGTGCTTAACGGTAAAGTGAGCACATTTTAAAGCCTTCTCAACAGGCATAACATAACAGATAGTCACTTTTCGTTGTGACTTTAATCGCCAAGTTTTAAAATCCGTTAAATGTATAATATGGTTTAACAATATGACAAAATCGGGAATAAACGTAATCACGTTTTGTCATAAAATCTTTCTTGCCAATTTTGTAATAGTGGAAAGCGGGGTCATTAGAGACGGTGACATACAACTTGTCACAATGACAGGAGCTGAGAGAGGAATCGGCCATGGCCTTTGTCAAGGAACTATCTCATCATTCACCTGGAGCGATTGCGGGAAACCGTGGCATACCAAAATCACACAGAGGTACAGGTGTGGTACGTTCAACCGTGTACCTGTTTGTATGTAGTGAAACAAGCGTGTGAAATTTGAATCAACCAAATATTTTCTTGTCACGCAAATTTAGTTCTCTTAACAAGACGCATTCATCCATTTAAATGTACATTCTGTTAGAACAATAAAAGCAATATTTGACACATTTCATATATTGCTAAAGCAACAAAGATTTTGTTGGATCAAATACATACTTGTTTCGTCATATACAAACATATACGTGGTTGACTGGAACAAACCTTTTCCTCCGTGCAGGATGGCCGGAGCCGGGGCTCGAACCCGGGTCCTCCAGAATGCGAGTCAAGCGTGTTACCCGTGCGACACCTCGCTCGGTAACTACGTGTAGAATTTAATTTTTATTTGTAGATTTTACTAAATTGAAATGATATTTTTGACGTGTATATGCCAATGACTTGTAATAATAATACTTGAGATTTTAACAATAAAGAAACAGATCATAAGTTCAATAGCCGAAGAAATCTCACCTCTACTCCATCTTCCTACAGAAATCAAATGTGTGATTTCTACCTATTTGAATTTATTTTAGGCCCAAATCCAAAGAAAAAAAAATTTCGAAACATCTGCTTATAAACAATGAGCATACTGAGAAAATAAATACTTAACCTCATACGCACTAGCAAATGCGTATTTGTAAAACATTTTGGCGTACAATCTGAATAGAACTGCAACTGGAAAATTCTAACGATATTTGTAATAATGCCATCTATTTCTAAACTACATATAACAATTAGCTCTCCGAACATGCTATAATGCTTTCAATTATTTTAATTAGTTTCTTATGGTTATACTGTATTTCGACAATCATAAAACCATCTCCTGCTATCTTAAAGATGTTAAATGAGAGAGACGCTGCCTAAATTGAGTGGTTTGACGCTAAAAGAATCATATGCGAGGAATTAATAAGGGCGACAATGACACACGAACTCAGTGCCTTACCGAACCTGCACCCAAGGCGCTTTAACACAGTGGAGCGTTGGTGTTTCCGTCGTACCGCTGGAAATATAGATAGGATTTAAGGGCATGTGTTCGCATTCATGCTTGTTCTGTATTTTTTTTAATCCTATAAGGGAGCAGATGTCGGTGAAGATGTAAATCTCGTATGTTATTTATCCCAAGTTAGCAACAGAATACAGATCAGTTCGTATTTACAATAACAACAACAAAACAGTTTTTAAGATTACACACTACAATCTGATTTTAAAATTTATAATTATAATTTTGTTTTTGCCAAAGGATTGTTTTACATCGCTTGTTTCAACCTCCTGAAAATTTTACAAGCGTGGTTTTGCATCGTCATTTGCGATATCGTATAGATGTGTTTAAGAATGTTTGGGCCATGTAGTCCGATTTCTTCAAATAAAAAAAATTGTGTATAAGTTTTATTAATTATTGACTATAAGAATAATCTATAGTTAGCGTAAACTGTACAAATGTTTTTCGTTTCGAAAAATCAGGCTATACAGAAAATGTAATTTCCAACACATTTATATAGCGGATTTAACTCTATATATATAATATACATACTCACTTTCTGGATTTAAAAAAATAATATTCATAAATCGGCGTAAATAGGAAACCGTGGCCGTAAGCGGTGACCCGATGTCGTTTAACTATTGGAAAACCGGTATCATGGTCTTGTAGGACCATTTCATCTTATCTTGAAATACAAACGTGTTGAAAATGTTGTCAGCTGTGTTGAAGAGCTCTGGAAGCTGTGTTTTAAATTACGTGTGAAATATTTCAAATGAAAAACAGCCCTCCTGTGAAACCTGTTTTCTTGCGTGTATCGGTGCATTGGGAACGTCTCCAGTAGCGGGTTTGGAACCTCAACTCATCCCGCTACTAGCCGTTACGCCGCGAAGATGAATATTAGAAGCACGCGCAGTTTCGCAGGTGTGTGATAATCAACCAGGATCCAGGAGCTTTGTCGCCCAAGGCCGAATGTTGACGCGTCGCGTGTGTGGACTTCAGATGCCCGTGAGGTCAGTGGGTAGTGACGGGAAGTGGTGGAGGAGGTACAACACACTGACGTACGTGTGTGTATCCAGCTGCCCGGGTCGTGTCAGTAGACTTGCTGAGACCATTACTCAATTGTGAGAACAAGAATCAAGAGAAGGGGGAGGGGAGGGTGTGTATGCGCCGGCCTAAATGCCAACCGCGCCTGTAACGCGAATACTCGGCATTGGCTGTTTCTTATTTAGTATAGAACCCAGTCATAACATTTTTCAAGTGACCTGTGAAATAAAGTGTAGCATGCAGGGAAATGTTATCAGGAGGAATCAATATTATTACATCAATAAATCGATATTACACAAAAGGAACTTAAAGTTTCATAGTTCAATTTATGTACTGTGTAGCCATCAGCCTACAATTAGATTAAAATGTGCTGCAGTTAATTTGTCTTCAGAACCATAATACATACGTTGTTTGTACAATAGAAACTTTCTCACTTGTCTTCTGTAGATTCATGATCGTAATCTTAATTATCACAGTCACTAATATCGCTGTAATACACGCACCAAAACTTTAACATGTTTTCTATGGCTGAAATTATAGTCCACAGCTTGTATTAAAAATATTACTGTTGAGAAAAATGTTCCCTAAGATGTTGTAGTTGTTACCTGGGCAAAAAATAATTTTATATGTGCAGGAAATGAAAAATACTGGTGTTGTTATAAGCAGAAAATGAAAGCATTATGCTTGATATAAAATAGTGGGATCAAAGAAAAATTATGTTATTTACAGAAAAATGTTACATGCATGTAAGTTAAACGTGATTCTGCTGAATATGTACCCGGCGCGCTGGACCACGCGGTGGCACGTCTCTGCCCGACTTCACAGGTGATCTGCGGTGGTGTATTTGTCATGCCCCTCGCCGCCCAACCCGGCGATCCATGATTAAATAATGGCGGATCCGTTCATGGTTTTCCGCGTGAGGGAAACATGGCATCAGCGAGCTTTCTCGTGGTACTACTGCCTTCGCAGTTCCCATCAGTTCCGAGCGAGTCCAGTCATACAGGACGAAATCTTTGAGAAGAATCTTCGCCGGTTCAAATTCCCACGTTTGACGTATGGGAAAAGTGGGCCGATAAGAGACAGAGTACCACGCTTGACGGGAAGGATATTGCCTCTATTCACATCGCGTCAAACTGGCGTGCAAGGTTTTCGTTGTAATCTTTTTTCCTGTGGGACTTAATATAAAGCGGTGACCCCGAAATTTAATTTTTGGACAGCCAACGCACTTTACGAATTTAGGTCGTACTTTCGGAGTTACGGCAGTGTGAAAAAGACTTTTTTTTGTAGCCATTTTGAGAGACCAGAAAATCACGTTTCTAACAAGCGCCCTGAATTTTTAAAAACATAGAATCATAGCTTCAAGCGTGTGATATTTTCATAGATAAATATAATATGAAAGAGTTACTGCTTAAAGTCCCATAGGAAAAAGCCAACAACTAAAACACTACACGCCGTTTTCACGCTCCGCACATAAAGGCGATGCCGCTGTTGACGCACGAACCAGTTTAGGTATTATTGCCTGCCTGTTTCCGTGCCTCAGACACGGCTTCTAACACCTGCTGTATACAAGGGGTTCTTTTTTTTTTTTTTAAAAAAAAGGGGGGGCTCCCTGCAAAATTTCAATTATTTTAATAATTTTTTTATTTGTACGAGATATGGTTTCATTTATAGTCATTTATTGAAACTATTTTTTACAGTAACGAAAATTCTCCAGCTTTAATGGTTTTCGTATAATGGCAGGTCAAAGCCCAAATTTGCATAAAACAGTTTTATACAAGAGAGGAAAACCAACTGACTTACAGAAATGAAATAATTCACAGTGAAGATCAACGTCGTGAGCTACGTCAAGATATGTTAAAACACCGTATTAGCTATATTGTGTAATTAAAAACAATTTCTGAAATCCGTATAAAAAATTAACAATTTTTGCAAATTATTTATTTATAAAAGATTTTTTAATGCGGGGTTTTTGTACATACCTTGACGTAGCCCACGATACCGTTCTTCGCTGTGAATTGTTTCATTTCTGTAATACAGTTGGTTTTCGTTTCTTGTATTAAGCCGTTTTGTGCAAATTCGAACTTTGACGCGCCATTACGCAAAAAATATTAAAGCTACTGTAAAAAGTTATCTCGATACATGTCTACAAAACAAACCGTATCTCGTAAAAATACAAAAATTATTAAAATAAATAACATTTTGGTGAACTCCTCCATTAATGACGACGTGGTACGCCCTACGTAAATTAATATCGAAAATGTTGTTGCAATTTGCAGGAATTTGAAAGTCAACACATAATAACCAAAATAGAACAAGCCTTGAAAACCGCATAAGCCATCTTTTTGAAGAAGCGTTTTGCCAAAAAGAAGCATGCCTCTAGTCTCTTGCGCCGGAATTGTAAAAAGTTACTGCGTCATAGTTCTTCAAACACTCTTCAAACTCGCAATAAATATTTCGTTTTTTACCGACTTCCAAACGGCTAAAATTTTCAATAAACTGTTATAGCTTTTTTGTATAGGCCTACCACAAGAAGTCTTCGCCTGGCGAATGAACGTGGCTGTAGTGTAACATGAGTGATCGCTTTCAGAGAAAACAGCTGAACTCGTTCCCAGCCTATATTTTACGACACGTCCATTGGTAAAATGATTTGACGACCCCGAAATAGTTAGAAACGGAGGAGAACGTTTTTTCTCCTCGACGAATGAGATTTTCCGTTACCTTACACTAAAATGCTTGACGAAAACTTAAACAGCATTACTTAAAACATATTATAAGTGATGGAAATGTAGGTAAATAGGAGAGTAATTACGTCAATTTAAATAAATAAATTTAAAACTTCCCTCTTATATCTCCAGGTTATTTTTTGCACTTTTGCCATCGTTTTATCTTTCGGTATTAGTGTCTATCGTGTTTGGCTGTAGTGGTCAGAACATTCCTCCCCCACCCCCTCATTTTTCCATGGCCATCCGGGTACGATTCCTGGTGGGGACCTGTATTTCGTATGTGCAAAACATGGCGGACGTTACCGTTAAAGAATGTGCTGTCTGAGGTCACTTCCGGTACTCCCGGCCTTGAATCTCGCTGGTGTACAGCATGCCATTCTCACGTGCGCTGAATATTTCGATGAAGAACGTTCACTCAAATCTCTCCACACTACGTGCTAAAATTCGCACGCAGCAGCAAGATATATGCATATACGGTTCCGAGGAGAGTAGGGTGGAAGCCGGGAGCTGGCAGGAGCAGCGCCGCACGTAGAATTCCTCGCCGCGTCGCTTTTATGACTAGAACGGAGAGAGATGGTAGAAAGTGGACGTGTCGGAGCGCCCGCGGGAGACAGAAAGGGGCCAGACGGTTTGACTAACACTCGAGGAATGTTGTGTGCCGTACTCCACAGGTGAAGCTCACTTTCTAACGACGTTATTGTGCCTTCGAGACGAGAAGGGATCCCCTCAGGGACGACCACGGAATACTTAAACACCTCCAGTGGCTGTAGAAAGCTGGAAAAATCTTCACTGTAAATATATTCTGTTTTCTATTCCCATAAGCATACCACCGTACGCGCTGCCCGGCTTTTGGAATTCCATGCCTACGGTATTACGCTGTAAGTGATTATTAGAAGTATGAGTGTTAAGAATTTGCACCGGCGTTCGTCTGGAATGTCTTTATAACCCACTTGTGAAAAGCAACAACGATTTCTACCCCACCCCCATACCAAGTGACTGGAAACGGATTCGATTCCCGACCATCAAAACTTCTGTTTTCCCTGATTATCCAACTTCTTAACTAATATTTTTGTGTCACATCGAGTAAAGGTTCCCTTTTTTATATTATTATTTTTTTAAAAAAAATGTGTGTCGCTTACAAACGAACTGCTCGTTAGTATACACATTATATTGTGTTTGGTTACTGTAAATTAATTGTTCAGTTGTTTTCATTTAATATTCCGAAATTGTTAATACTTTGCGTACGCATCGAACGATTTACTTGAGTGTATGTACTGTTTGTCCTGAACCGAAAGTAACTGGCTTCAAATAGTTGCTTGCTCTACCTATTGCCACCTACCAAGCCTGCAGCCGAGGATATTAAATAGGAACGTAATTTTTAATTATATTTTATCAGTTTCACCAAAACGTCACAAATTTAAGTATTGCTTAGACGTGAAATACGGCTTACCTATCACATTGTAGTGTTTTTCACCAACATTTAAGCACAACTTAAATGCCTTAAGCATCGCTTACGTTAGGCGCCCAAAATCGGATGCCTAACTAGTTGAGTCTCTCTTTAACCTGAAAATATACCGTTCATAAAGAAAGAAAAATGGAGGTTGTTTAATAACTAAAATTTGTTGTATCTGTGAAATTGTTTTTAGGAAACATAGGAAATTTATATAGATTTTATTATCATAAGTACTGATGGGCACTGCGTTGTAGAAAGAACTAACGAAGTTTGAAATATGAGTTATATATATATATATATATATATATATATATATATATATATATATATATATATATATATATATAAAACTCATATTTCAAACTTCGTTAGTATATATATATATATATATATATATATATACATACATACATACATAAACTATCAGCCAAGTCCTGCAATATATCTATAATGTTTTTATATGTTTGTTAACAAACGTAAAAATTAATCGTAAAAATTTTTCATATGGCAGTATTATTCCGAAGATTTCACACTGAATGCTTTTTGGTTGAAAAAATTCTCTTAAACATAATTTACCTAATTAGAATTAATTAATTTTTTTATCACTGATTATTTATATAAGCTCCGTAGCTGCAAGCTGTTATGCTGTCCTATTAGATGTGACTCACAACAAGACAGACTTTTGAATTAGCAGTTATATTAGTAGGTATGTACTTCATGATACGCATGGCACAGAGTTATAATGCATTTTTACGATTACATCTACATATTTTGCAGTCTTTTAAAATTGTTTCGTTTGGAGTTTTTCTTCTGTTGTGAAGCTACATTTAAAGCACTTTAAGAAACTGAAATGACTCATAGATGTTACTAAAATTTAAAAATAACACTCGAACAGAATGTGGAATCAAGGTGTGCATAATAATAAACGTATGCTTAGACTAACAAAATACGCGGTTTGTATGTTTCCAAACAAAGTGTTGTATCAGCTGCCAGGAGTAAGTATTTTGACGACTAAACTACATATTTTGTTTGGTCATCAAAATAAATTTTGCTGTGTTTCATACTTTGTCCAGCAACCTACACATACACACACACACCAACACACACACACACACACACATATATATATATATAAATTATTTGATTTAGCATTGTTTTCAGCGATAATTGTGAACACTTTGGAGTATGTTATGGTAATGTTTCTCATTTTTTCTGTTCGCTACACTGGAGCGTTCGTGCATTCTGGCTGGATAAAAAAAAAAAAGATTAATGTTGCTGTTGAATGTTAACGGTTTTATAGCTTTGGGTGCATTCTCTTCCAGTATAGTTTGATAACCTCGACCTGTCACACCGCAAACACTTCTTGCAATTGATGATCAAAAATATTAAACTGCCGTAAATCTGAGATGATACACGCCACCATTTTACTAAGAATTTCGTGTTCAAACAGTTAGGTAATTGTACAGTTTCATATATTTAATTGATAACAAGTGTAGGTTACATTATACCAAGTTCACTACGATGTTATTCTCGAGCAAAAAGGTTCAGAGAATGAAATTTAGGTCACCAGAGAATAAATCGGAGATATTTTGGTGTAAGGTTATAATGAGATCTGACTGCTCGTATTTTCTATCACTTATATCGCCAGGTTCAAACCGTGACTTTCGTAAATCAGCACTTAAAATAAAAGGTGTAATTAATCAGTTTTTCAGAAACCCCTCTTCGAAACGAGTATCTCTACCTTTATTATTGTTATTGTCTTTTCTGCCTCTTGCAAATATTCCAAACATTTGCATGGAATTAATTCAAGAAAACCGTGGGATACCCAGGATTATTGGACTAGGAATCGAAATCGAGTCCTCACGAATGCAAGTCCAAAGTCTAACCCTCGGATTCTCTCTAAATGTAAGTCCAAAGTCCAACCCGAGTCATCTTGAATGCAAGTTCAAAGTCTAACTCGAGTCCTCTTGAATGCAAGTCCAAAGTCTAACCCGAGTCCTCACGAATGCAAGTCCAGAGTCTAACCCGAGTCCTCACGAATATAAGTTCAAATTCTAACCCGAGTCCTCGCGAATGCAATTCCAAAATCTAACCCGAGTCCTCACGAATGCAAGTCCAAAGTCTAACCCGAGTCGTCATGAATGCAAGTCCAAAGGCTAACCCGAGTCCTCACGAATATAAGTCCAAAGTCTAACCCGAGTCCTCGCGAATATATAAGTTCAAATTCTAACCCGAGTCCTCGCGAATGCAATTCCAAAATCTAACCCGAGTCCTCACGAATGCAAGTCCAAAGTCTAACCCGAGTCCTCATTAATGCAAGTCCAAAGGCTAACCCGAGTCATCACGAATGCAAGTTCAGCGTCTAACCCAAGTCCTCACGAATGCAAGTCCAAGTCTAACCCGAGTGTTCACGAATGCAAGTCCAGAGTCTAACCCGAGTCCTCACTAATGCAAGTCCAAAGTCTAACCCGAGGCCTCACGAATGCAAGTCCAGAATCCAACCCGAGTCCTTCTGAATGCAAGTTCAGTGTTTTACCACTGCGCCACTTATTCTTTAACTCTTAATCCGGCCATGTCGCACACACATAACAAATTTTTGAATTGAGGTAAAATATAAATTGCATAATTCCCATTGAAATAAATCTCGGTACTGTACGGACGCAACAGCAGAATCCGAGTTGTTCCTAAAACTGGTAATTTATAGTAATAAAATACGCATTAGTCTCAGGTTGGAGAATAATATTTCTAGCGATATTACTATTAAATTCATAGCAGTGTCCGAGAAACCTGTTTCGTACTGCGACGCTGAGCAGCATATGACATTTAAATGAAATATAATATAACGAAATAGGTATTATTTTGATGGACAAGCCAGCTGTGCTGGGTGTAATATTTCGAGCGCAAAATAAAAAAATTGTTGAGTTTCTACGCGTACAGACACCCAATACGTATATAGGTGATTCGGGATAAAGTGAGCACTCAAAAAAGTCCTGATTAATTTCTATTTTCTGCCAGTTTATATCTTTCCGCCGAATGTAAACATAAATATTGCCACGTGCATTTGTTTACGTAGGCTTGTACAATGTTTACAATTGCATTATACTGCTACAAAAAATGTTATCTACAATATCAACTAATTAAATCCATGGGTGCTGGATATATGCTGTATTCAATAGTGATCTTAGTTATAAATACCTGCTTATTAACGTCTTATAACACTGGTTTCTGTGCATCGACTCTAATTAGTTACGACTCACACCGTTGCCGTTACTTATATCGTAACTGCATGCGTAGTATATTAATTTGTAATTCAAAACCGCCAATATAAACACACGCGCATATGCTCTGGCTTACGATCCTAAAACATAACATATTACAGATTACTAATGATTTCACATTATTCAGCAATGGTATTCATAAGCAGTTACTTCTAATATTTTTTAATGTGTTCATCAAAAACCCATATTTATCACACAACAAACACACTCATGACTTAACTCGCTTTCAAGGGAGCAGCTAAGCGGCGAAAACCTAACTCTGGTTCCACCTGTCGGTAGAATTTTGAACTACGTCTATGGCGCGAGCGTTAGCGGCAATGTGTCGACGGCAGTTCTGAATTCAGCGGGCGGTTGCATCACTTTGTGGTGGCGTTAATCAATTCAAATTACGCAGTCAGTAGGTATGTCAGTAAGATCGTAAATAAATATTTTAAAGTATATGGTATACAGAGAGGTCGACTGAATTTGATGTTCTTTCACTGATGCTGTATTCAAATAAGAAAATACACGGAACTACATGCAATGATTTGTTACCAAACATACAAACAATAAGGTAACTACTGTTAATTTTGTCTAATATGCAGTAACGGCTAGTGAATATTTTCAAAGGTTAAATATGTAATGCTCAATTTATCCCGAATAACCTATACTTGGAAAAAGGTATGTGTACATAAACACAGTAGCCATTTATCAAGATAAACTTTATCTTTTGAGTCCTGCCAGACACTGCGAATTGAGACTGTTACGACTGCTTTACATGAAGATTGAAATTAAAAAACCGTATCCGTGTTTTGCTTGATTATGTATTTTTTACAATTCAGAGAAATTCTGAACTTGTGGTGAACCAAACGAAAGGCAGTTCAGTTAGTTTCCAAACTAACGGGTACGCAACGAACTATCCATGATGTGTTTTCAGCGTTCTTAGTGCGATCTCTGTAGCGAAAGCTTCAAGTCTTATTATTTCATCCAACACGAAGGCTTTATTCTTCAAACTGTTACAAGACAAATAGCCTTGTTTATCCTTCACTTTCTCCCCTATCCCGCTGTAAACCCTTTTCTTCTCCTCGTTCATATTTTAACGGCCTCTTTCCTCCGCCTGCCGACCCCCCCTGGCCTTATCCCTTCTCTTCACCACCAGGTCCTGGCTTCTCGGCTACCTGTTGGCAGCTTGGGCGGAGTCATAAATCACACCCCCCAACTCTCGATGTGATTGTGTCGGGGCCTGGAGGGAAAACCGAGTCAAAAATACGCGCTCCAACAGCATGCCGAAGGGAACGGCGAGAAGGGGGGAGGCGGGATGAAAAATGGTCGGCTTACTGGTGTTCGGACTTACTCGGCGCATATATTTCTTACTTTGCACCCTCCTACGAACCTCCGACTCCACCCATACCCCTTCCACCTACTAATTAAATTGAATAATGGAGTGTTTGTCAATATGTTCCACGGCGGATTTCATTAAAACTCGGCCGACTCTTACTCGCCGAGAAGATCCATTTGCAAAAGGGGTGCGACGCCCTCGTGGGATGGAGAAAAAAGAGGAGAATGTTATAGCCGTTGCCGTTGTAGCTACAGCGGCAAGCGTCCAGGACCTCCGCTGAATTAGCACGAGCATAGTTGATGGCCAGGGGTGAAATATACCGTTATTTGCATCGCTTATTTCCTACTTAATCCGCCCCCTCCTCGGAAACATCAGTGCGGAGAGAAGGCTCAGAGGAAATTAATGACATCCTGCGTACCCAGCCGGCCAGTCTTCTAACGAGGCGAATTTAAAACCCAAGTTCGTGTCAGACCACCGCGCTGCGTGTTCGCAAAACTGTTTGGGTTTTATTTTTGCTGTTGATACATTATTAAACAAAATACCACGCGGACGTGCTCAAAATTCTTAATTCTGTATTTAAGGCGCTCGTCTACTGGCAGCGTGTTTGTGTTAGTGAGGCACGGTGCCAAGGGCAATGTTGACCGGCTCATCTGGTGCGGTATCGCCTATACCGCAAGACCCTGAAACGGCGTGCAGTGGTAATGTGGATCACTCGCATGACTGACACATTCAGAGGTAACCCCATCGTTTTAACGGTGAAAAGTTTCAAGCAATGCCCATTGTATGTTTCTAGAATAGTTTTTTTGATAAAAAAGGCAGGAAAAGCTGTTATCAGCCATTTTAAGGGCCTCTGAAATGATTTTTGTTATTGACGTGATGCTTTGCAACTACCTTTCTGTCGTCGTTTGTAGTGTATTTTATTTTCTTACATTGACACAATGCGCACAAGTGGAAAAGTTTCATGTAAAACGTATTTACGAAAACACTGCAACGCATTTTAAGCGCGTGGTAGGCTGCGCCCTTAAGAACTATCGCACTGTGATTTTTCAGGTGCATATTGGTACTCGTCGTCTAAAGCAGTGTTATTACAGCATTAAAATTTCTGCTAAAGGAAAAAAAAAACTTGTGTGCTTGTATAGGTCCTACATTATTCCATCCATGTTTCGGAAGTTTGCAGCATACAATATAGGAGAGAAATGCTAATTAAATAGTTTTAAAAATTACTTACTATCAACTGCGGTTCAAGTAAATTTCAATAAGCTTGTTCTTCTAAGACTTCGACTATGAGAGTATGTAGCCAATATAAAACACTATTTATGTATATTAATTCGTTCCAGAAAAACGAATTCTATTAAATCTAGTGAACTAAAGGGTGGTATGTATTATCTATGCTTTATCTGCATTGCGCGTGTTTAAAAGAACCAGGACTTGACTTACATGTAATTATTTATGATTTAAATTTAAGCTGCGGAAAATCCTCTATAAAACGACCATAAATACCGTCGGGTATTATTATCAGGGTGTCAGTACATTGTTATAGAGAATCTATACATTTTTAATTAAATAAATAGGGCCAAATTATTGTGTCCAATATATTAAGCACTGAACCATTTAAACGAACATAATGGTTTATTAATCGTTTAAAAAGTCTGCACTACATTCAATAAAATGTTTTGACATTTTATCTCTACTGCAAATGAAAGTTTGCCTTATGGTAACGTAAAACTGAAATTGCCCTAAAGAGTACTTCTGCACCATTAACACGTAAATGTAGGTTTGCCACCATAAACAGTTCGCTAATTAAACTAAAATTCGTTTGCAGCAAAGTTAGCAAGCCGAAGATCGTTTAAAAAGAATGCTACCTATATGTTAAAAAGAAATACGTTTAATGTTAGTTAGTGTTCATGAGTGTGGGGATGGGTTGGGTGTCTGTATGGTGTGGTGGCGTGCGTGCAAATATTCACAAAAGAGAATTTTTTCCATTTCCATTATCCTACACTTTTTTTTAACTTCACAAGTGTGGAAACGGAGCAACCAAGCTAGAAATTATTTGTTGCGAAATGGTTACATATTTCATAGTTCCTGTGGTCGTCGGCATGATGTTGGAAAACTATCGTACGGTAATATAAATAATGTCTTAAACAAAAGCATGGTAAGGACGAGCTCTCTTAAGACAGAAACCAGTGCAGGCGCTAACAAAGCACATAAATTTTCATGTAAGATAAAATAAGCGTGATGTGAGTTATAATGAACGCTTGAATTTTCAAGAAACTTTAATGAAGAAATATAGGCGTTCTCAAAGTGCGAAACAGTGTACGGTCATCATTCGGTGTTAAAAAAGAGAAGCGAGGAGAACTTTTTCTTCTGATGAATGCGCGGTACTTCTCTTATAAGAAAATAGGTACAGCATATTTTAGGGAGGTTTTGCCACACACACGTTTTATGGGTGTGTATTTGTGTGTAAATCAATATTATATGAAAATATGTATGTAACTCAAAACTTCGCACCAAA
Source organism: Medauroidea extradentata (assembly GCA_003012365.1). Lineage (NCBI taxonomy): Eukaryota > Metazoa > Arthropoda > Insecta > Phasmatodea > Phasmatidae > Medauroidea > Medauroidea extradentata. Next base: position 19,813 of record PNEQ01026616.1, on the reverse strand, counting down.
TAAGTTTCCGTACACCACACTGACATATGACATCTGTGTATGCGAGTCACTCACGTGGTAATTCTCAGTTCCAACATCTTCTTACATGCCATTTAATCACAGACATCATATTGAAAAAAGTATTCTGTTACTAAAAATTAAATTCGAATTCGTAGTTATAACTATTCACTTGTATCTAATAATATTTAGCTTTATATAAATTTATATCTTTGTGGCTTTTGGTAAATACCAGTTTCCTGCCAAGAGCATTTGTCGTAATTTTATAACCATCCCTTTAGAAAATTTTGGATAAAGTATAAAATGTAACTTCACTGCTCAAAAAAGTTCCGTTTTAAGTACATTTGTATAGACCAGTTTCGTGCAACAATTGACTGAATATAGACATGCCCACTACACGAAACAGAAACACATCCTGTACTATACAAACAAATTCCGACCCACAGCAGTCATTGTAATAGGTGTAGACAAACCTGCACGGTACGCGGATTATGCAAAACCTTTTTTCGAGTAGAATATGATACTTTATTTGTTTACAAAGTTTTACAATAGGAAATCAATAAGGACGTTGTTGTCCCTGTAAATTCGGTGCATGTACTTTTTACAAACAAAATACAGACCCTGAAGAGTGTAACAAGACATCGTACACGGAACAATACAAACTCCCTCCCACCACCTTCCCCCTTGTATGAAGAAGCAAACAACGGGCTGCCCTCCTTCTATCCCTCTGACGTCAGTGCGGGTAGGTCGGGATATTCGCCTTTGCGATATATAGGATATTATGTAACTTCAGTAAAATTTGACAGCTACTTGTAGGCACTGATTTTTAATATATTGTGATATGTGTTACAATGCAAGATATTATTGGTTCTAAAATGTACCTTATATATAAATTTTACCATTTGTACTGTAAATTTTGTCTTGCATTGTGCTACACATTATAAAACATTAACTGTTATTACCCATAAGTGGCTGTCAAATTTGGCTGAAGTTACACGAAACAGAATATACAGAGTGAAACAGAATATACAGACTGTTCCTTAACAACACCGACAAACTCCGGCAGGTGATTCATTATGATAAAACAAGCAGAATTTCTATTTTGAATTTTTCGCCTAAACTTAATATTAAGGGAGTAATGCGTCTTTGAATGTCTTCATTCATTCTGTCGGTATTCCTACAAGAAATATTTTATGCTTGTTGCTTATTATGACGGCTCATAACATTTATGAATTGAGAGCCAAAGAGGGGTTATATGGTGTGAACATGGAGTTGCACCGGGAATGGAGAATAAGGAAAATGGGAGATCTACGATACAAGCCACCGGCTAATGTCATCGTACCGCTACGATTCCCACATGTGAAAATTGGTGTGACCCTCGGCGGTAATCAAAACAGTATCGCCTTGTAGGTAGACAAGCACCGTGACCATTAGACCGCCGTGATGGTTGTAGTTGCCATACTTTGGAGAAACAACTTTGATGCCGACACTGTACTATTATTTTATTTTTCAAGTATTACCTCACGAAGTTATCCGTGTGTATTTTATTATCAGCATGACAAACACAATACCATTTACACATGTTTCAGCTGCCTGGGACCTACCATTTTCGTTCACAACTGCTACGATATGTACGCAGAATGCTATAAACAAATTGATCTGCGTCTTTAACAGTACTGTACTTGTTGTTAACTGTGAATGTTCACCGTCGTCTATACGCTGCACACTTCACATGGATGTTCGCAGAATTGCTTATGCTCTAGGCTCTGTATGTCTGCGCGATTATTCAAGTGTGTTTTGAGCATAAACGGTATGTCCTAGACAGTTTAAACAAGTGGATCTTTTTTGTTACACAGGTCTCATTTCTCAACAAACCATCTTCATATGTTCTAAAATCCTGACGGTGAAAAATTGTATGCAATTAGAAGGCAGGCCCCCATAATATTTTCACAAAGGGGGAAGGTACCAAGTTGTATTTGTGTTTGAAGGTCCCAACAGCATTAATTAATGCTGAAAGTACTGTTTTTATGTTATTTAGTTTCCGATATTTTGGGGAAATACAACTGCAAATGTTTATTTCCAAAGAATCATTACTCCCTTAATATTAAGTTTAGGCAAAAAATTCTAAATATAATGTCTGCTTGTATTTTCATAAGGAATCACCTGCCGGAGTTTGTCGGTTTTGTTCAGGAACATCCTGTATAATTACGTCGTCGACCTTGAAGAGCACACGCTAAGGGCTGTTACCGAAGCCTAGAAACCTCGGGGTGGAGTCAGCTGGCGTCATAGCCGAGCTGCGAGAATGATTTGGGCGGTGTCGCGGCTCGGCACAAATAAAACTTGCGACGGTCGAGGGAGTAGTGATTACTGTGTCACTTAGCATGTGCGTAGAAGTGGTAGAGGCAACCTCGGCAGTGGAGATGACAGTAGTAGCGAAGATAACTGCAGCACCAAGGAGTGCGTTCGGCTTGTGTGCGTGTGTCGTACGTACGAACAAGGCAAGTTATACTATTGCTGTAAATAGTGAGATAGCTTTGTAACTATACATTGTGAGTTAAGACAGGTTTACGTTATCTGAGTGCTGATGTGTGTGAAAGGGACATACATTAGCTGTGTACATAATGTAGCTACATTAAGTATTAGGAATTTCAACACTAAATCAGTTTACAGACTAATGAATTGTTAACAAGTAAGTGTTGATTGCTGCTGAAAATAATTTTAACGAGGTTCTTTTATAAATTATGAAATTCAGTTGAATTCATTATTTTGATTTCTTAAGACTTCCATCCCAAACTAACCTATCTAGGCCCAGGATAATCTTACAACTAACATTTACAAAAATGTATGTATCAAGTGACAAAAAGAAAATGGAATTATAGATTGAAGGCTTTCATGGCCATTGTTGTCATTTTCCTGGATTCTGGTGTTGTGCCACGTCTTGTGTTGCTTGTTTTAACAATGTTTCGGCAGTTCTTGCCACTGAGGATGGCAGCTGAGGATGCAAAAACTGCCGAAACGTTGTCCAACAAGCAACTCACAATGTGACTTAACGCCAGAAGCCAAGAAAATAAATTATTAATATATGTTAGTTTTAAAATTTTAGTCACTAAATCTGAGTAGAATTTTATATTAACTGCTCTCTTTGTGTTACCAAAAATATTTTGAGGAATATTAAATTAAATTAAAAGCAAATATTATTTCAATTTTCGTTGTAATTTATATAAAAAATATTCATAAATTAAAGATACCACTTTTAATAAATAGTGTCTTAATTTCTTTCAGTTCTGCATTTGGAAAACATGACTCATTTAATAAATGTAATGTTTTTATTCGAAAATAATACTAGCATGTGATCATTAGCTAATATTCAGGGAATATAATACTAAAGGAACGTACGTGATTTTATGCACATTAAACAAAGTAACAATTCTTAAATATAATATTTTCAAAAAAAGACTCATTCTCTCCGGAAATTGAACAAATGGTTTATATAGCAAGAGGTTTTATTAACATTCAAATGAAAAGAAAATAACGTATTCAACAGGATGAAATTGAATTGTCTACAACTGTTGTGCTTATTTTCCTTTCCTTTTTTTTTTTTTTTTTTTTTTTTAATTTCTACGATATTAATATATAAAATGAAGTGTCGTGACACACACACTCACTCACTCACTCATAAACGCACAGCCCAAACCGCTGGACCTGGAACCATGAAATTTTGAGGGAAGCTTCCCTTTCCCCGTAGGCACCCACTAAGAAAGGATTTTTCGAAATTCGATAATTAAGGGGGTGAAAGGGGAAGAAATGTATTTTGAAAGAATCCTCGATATCTCATTAACCAGGAATACTATCATAAATTTTTTAACTTCATAATATTTCCCAAAGAAATGCATATTCGCAAAATTTTTGATTTTGAGAAATTCGAAAATTAAGGGGGTTAAAAGCCGTAAAATGTGTTTTTCTTTAATCTGTGAATTCCCTTAAACCATTTAAGGTAGTGAGGTGATTTTTTTTTTATAAATCATGCTTGAGTAAATATCTAAAAAGTATTTTTACAATTTTTCGAAATCCGTCCTTGAAAGTTCTTAAAAAAATAAAACGTGTTTTTTAATTAATCCCACTTATCTCCTAAATCAGTGGAAATATTGAAATGGTTTTTGCTTTAAAATAAATCTTACATAAATATATATATATATAAAAAAAAGGAATTTCAGAATTTTTCGAAATTCGTCCTTGGAAGCTGTTTAAAAAAAAATGTGATTTCAAATAATAATCTGTACCGCTTTTACCCGTTGAGATATCGAGATGATTTTTTGGTAAGAATGAAGCTTATGTAAATATCTACAAATCGAATTCAGGTTTTTATGAAATTCGAAAATTAAGTAGGTGAAAAGCAGTAAAATGTTACAGTCACCCGAAAAGAGAGAATGATCACGGATAAATAATTCAACAGTCGTTTCTTTTTGCCAACCTACTCATAAATAAAACCTCTTTGGACTGTAGCCTGTACATGCGAAAGAATTATCACGGCCTGCCTTTAATCATTCACTCAGGTATTGTATTAAGTTTGTGGTGTGGAAGGGGTGGGTTACGGGTTCGAATACCGTGCAAGACTTTGCGGTGGGAATTAGTATGGCATCATACGAGCATATTGCGCGCGCTCTTTACACTGAGCTAAGACAATTTATAGTTCAGTGTTATTGAGTACGCTAGCTGTTAAATGCCTTCATCACATATTTTATCCAGAGTTACTGTTTACATTACATAATTCTCGCGGGCAACGCCGCAGCCGGCCGGCTAGTATCAGTATAATTTCAAGCTACCTTCTGTTGGCCCACTCAGTGTTTATGGTATTCAATAGAAAATAACTGTGAACAGTGTTTTGCTTTGTTTTACGAAAAGGCGCGTAACAATTTTAAAATATCGTTATTTCGCTTTCGTCACTGTATTTACATGCAACAAAGGAGACTAGAAAAAAAAAAAGAAAAAAAAACATAATTACTATTTTCAACAAATAGTATAACATTGTAAACCGAGGTTTTGTTGCACTTGTGGGGTGACATTGCACAACTTCTTTTTTGTATTTCTGTAATTTTGTTTTGATGTCACACTGTGTATAAAATGTGAGATGTGGTAATATTTGCTACTGGGTAGAAAAACAAAAATTTTGTTTGGTGTAACGTAACCCACGTTCATGGTTCATATAATTTTAAATCATATAATATAGCCGGCATATCAAATCAAGGAACGCGTACCTAAGCTGTGTCGCTGAAGACATTACAGAGTAGGGGTTTTCGATTAGGGAGAATGTTATTCGTAACGTGCCCCGCAGCTGACCACTTGCCAGAGGTCGCCCGAGGGAGGAACTGCAAGTCAATACATCTAGAGGGGGCAGACAACCCTTGCCACACACCCCTCCCATGGTTGCAACACTATACACACATGCACACACAAGCGGGTTGCGCAATGTTTACTCGACCGCACGTAACGGTGTGGCGACGCCCTCGACCTTGTTTGTTCAACAACCCGCTGCGCGTCCACGCGTGCGCTCTGGACACCAGCCGCTGCGAATTTGTAATTAATTCTTGCCGACCATTAACGTACAGCGTAGCAGCTGAACACGGCGCGGAGAAAAACAAGACGCTACCAATTCAGATAATCAGCCAACTTCCTTGGACGGTTATACAGAAGCAGACGTTAAGTGGTATTGAAAGGTAAGATGTCGAACGATTGACTGGAATACTCACTCAATCGTTGATAAAATCTATACTACTTATCATAATTCGATGGAATTTTTTTTCGAGTGGACATCATATTAGCGGACGTTTATTTACATAACATTGGGCGGTCGTATGATTTTCTTTTGAGTAAAAAAATAAAAACGGTATTTAGAAGGGATAGAAACCATAAAATCCATAAAAATGGAAAACTGTAATTTCTATACTTTTTAGAACGATAATATCCAAGACTCTATAATAACCGAAATAGAAAAATATTCACCTCTTCGATTTTAAAATAATTTTCCTCTACTAAAACCTCTGCGCTAGTGATTAATGGATGTAAAATTTATTTAAAAATCAAAACGCAATTTTTTTTTTTTTTTTTTTTTTTTTTTTTTTTTTTTTTTTTTTTTTTTTTTTCGGTTGTTTGAGAGTTCTAGATATTAGCGTACCAAAATTATTAAAAATTTCAGTTTTTCGAAATTCAGAAAGTAGGGAGGTTGAAAAGGTATGACATGCGTTTTAAATTAATCCTCGATATCATTTAACTCCTTTGATATATCGAAATGATTATTACTTCAGAACGCAGCTTACAAAAAGACATATTCCCATATTTTTAAATATTTTTAGTTTCAAAAATCAAGTGAGTGAAAAGCCGTAAAATGTGTTTATTACCAATCCTCGAAAACTCTTAAAAGTATCCCTAAAAAGTAGTTTAAAGACTTTCTGAAGTTCAACTTCTAAGATCATTAAGAAAATAAAACGCGGTTACAGTTAATAGTCTGTCTCTCTTAAATCAGTAATGATTTCTTAATAGGAATGAAACTTACGTAAATATAAAAAAACCTTTTTCATTTTTATTTTAAATTCGAAAATGTATGCGATAGTAAAATGTAAAATGTTTCAGAAATTCCAAAAAGCAGGCATGACCACTGAGAAGTCATTTAAAAGTTGTCATTTTTAGCCGTTGTATTGATACGTAGGCTATACCTCTTTTGGCACGGGTATGTAAACAAATTTAATTTCTTAAGAATTCTGACGACCTATCTTGACGTAATAGTTTGAAACTCTGGTAGGAGATTTTGGGTTCGAATCCTGTGTAAATCAAAACTACGGAGAACTGTTGTGATATTGTGCACGCAAATATCAGAGGCAGTTGGCGTAACAGTTAATTTTTTATTTGAAGCATAAAAATTTAAGGGTGGCTTCTTCTTGTCGCGTAGGAAACCATTAAAGGATGAAATGAGGTAAAATGTATTTTCCCGACATCCTCGATATCTCATAAACCTGGTGAGGTATCGTTATAGTTGAGAGGAAGAGTCGTAAAATGTGTTTTCGCCATGACCTCAATATCTCAGCAGCACAATAAACTATCGTTATAGTTATCGCTCCCGTACTCCGCCTAGCATCACAGGTAGTCAGTCTACCATCAAAGAAGGGAGGAGGATCACGAAAGAAGATGCGTATCGTTATAATTGCACACACACGCGCATTATATACAAACATACAGATAGGAACTTAACCAGGTTATCCCTAGCAAAAAAAAAATGCATTCGAAAATGTCTTAACAACGAATGTCTGGGCGTAAATCACTGAGAATTGTTGGAAACGCCACCGAAAGTTGATAAATATATTATATATTTCATAAGATAAAATGTTCAAGTACGACATGCATGTGTGTGTACATTTATGTACACTGAGCAACTGTGTGTGCTTGTATTTATGTTTAGAACAAGGTAATATGTGGAACAACTTACCCTGAAAACGTGATATTGTTTTCAAAGTATCGCTTCCTGCTCACAAGACAACAGTACCAGCCTCATCGTGCACAGCAACTGTTGAAAAATTAAACGTCTGCGATGGACGGATTTGGTAGTTCGAATTTAGGGCGTGGCCCTGTACCTGTGGCGTAGACAATTTCTCGGACATTCGGAAGCGTCAACTTTTCTGTTGTGTTCTTAGATATTGTAAACCGTATTTTTACGAATTGCGTTATAATTTTTATTCTAGCAGTAAGCTCAAGATATTGCTATCGTTGTCGACGAATCAATAAGAACTACTTGCATACTTTTAAAACAACTATAATCAATATGTAGATCTTACTTCAAATTACTTAACGACGCCGCTAAACGTGTGCTTAAAATACGCTGTAGTGTTGTCATGAACACATTTTGTTACGAAATTATTCCATATGTGCTCATTGTGCCAATGCACGAAAAGAAAAATCACTTTGGACCAGAACGGAATTACAATATTAAGTTATAGTGCACATTAAAAACATTGTTTCTAAGCCATCCAGCATAGCTGAAAACAACATTTTTATACTTCAAAATGTATTAACCGGATGTATGTGAGACCCAGACATAAACATGCCCTGAACTTTGCTATAGACTTGCCATAAATAAAACTAGTTGGTCATAGTTTACATTTTCATAGTAAAACTCGACAGGTGGGAACCTTGTACGCTAGTTCAGCGTTTGTCTATTTGTGATGCGGCATTTGGTGCTAGCTTCAAAGTCGCTCTTACAGTTTGTTTTATGAAAATAATATAAACTGGAAATAATTAAGGAAACTTCTACCTGACCCACAAAATATCTCCCTTTGCCATGCCATCAGCACACACCAGCCACTGTGTATACGCGGCGGCAGCAGATGTAATTCCAGACGCACCCGCACGAGGTCAGGGCGAGCTGGGTTACATGTCTCTGGACTGGTTGTCAGCACCATTACGTAACAACCCAGGCCAATAGCGAGGCCGTTTACATACCGGTCCTGGCTTCTTCCGCGTACTTCACAAAGGTCGCGCTCTGCCGTGTTGCTGTTGGCTCGCTCATTTTCCACGCCCCGGGATCTCGGATCCGACATCGTTCCTCGCGCTTAGAATCGACGTTGGTTTGGAACAAATATGCAGTTCCTCGTACAAAATTATTGGGAAGGGGTAGAGCTCCAATTGCTATAGTCTCCCGATTGCAATGAGTCTGCAATATTATTTTATACGTATATTTAATCAGTTCATTCATGTTTATCATATTTCATTTTTTTTGGCTTATCCTATATACAGAGGTTCCCAGAAACCCTTACGCTATAAACTGGTACCGAAAATTTCCTGTGCGGACATGCAAATAACAATATTAAATATTTTATATTTTATATTTCCTGACAGTTGCATTCTCAGGTTATAAGAATTTATTAATGTGCCAGACATTACGATTTAACACAAATAAAATTTATTTAAGTTTAGAACATAAAGTGTGGGACAGAGATAAGATAGAACTACAAAATTTTCCGCATTAGGAATGTACATGTAAATAACAAAGTAACGCTAGAAGTTATGCCTGAAGGATACATGACAGTCCCACCGAATGGCACTCGGAGAGGTTGACACAAGGTGAAGATGGCACTCGGAGCAGATAGGACTCGGAGAGATTGACACAAGGTGAAGATGGAACTCGGAGAGGTTGACATAGCGGTAAAAATGGCACTCGGAGAGATTGATACAATTTGACGATGGCACTCGGAACAGATGGCACCCGGAGAGGTTGACATAGCAGTGCAAGTACAAATAGCACTCGGAGGGATTGACGCAAGGTGACGATGGCACTCGGAACAGATGGCACTCGGAGAGGTTGACATAGCGGTGCAAATAGCACTCAGAGAGATTGTCACAAGGTGAAGATGGCACTCGGAGAGGTTGACATAGCGATGCAAATAGTACTCGAAGAGGTTGACACAAGGTGAAGATGGCACTCGGAGCAGATGGAACTCGGAGAGGCTGACATAGAGGTGCAAATGGCACTCGAAAAGATTGACACTCGGTCTAACTGACACACTGAGCGACTGACACTCGGTGAGCTTGGCACGTCCTGTGTGCATAAACATATACTACAGTTTCAACGAACAGAGCTGGCAATTTAGTACGCATACGACTCCGCAGTTCAAGCCCAAAAAATGTAGGGAATCTCGTTATGTGGTTCCAATATGATGGTGCCACTGCACACAACGCATGGGAATCGACGAACGTCCTAAGAGAGATGTTTCCAGGGCCGACCAGTTCTTTAGATCGCGCACCTTATTATTTATTTCTCTTGAAATATCTCGTGGCGTAAATATTCCAACGTAAGCCGCAAACACATACGACCTATAGGCTGCGATCTGACATGAAATCGTGGTAATGCCATAGTTTGGTCGGTAGAATAATGCGGAACTTCATGGAGAGATTTTACAAGTGCATAGAAACGGACGGTTGGAATTTGGAGGAAGAAATTAAAAAAAAAAAAAAAAAAACTCTAAAAGAGGTATTTTTGTGTCTGTAATCCCCTAGTCTGAACTGTTCTCTTAATTTTTGAAATACACATTTTCAAGAACTTCTAGCACTGATTTTTTACTTGCATCACAAATTTGTAAGGTATTTCCGCTACACCCTGCAAAATACATTACGTATTGGTATGCGAAAAATTCGTAAATAAAAATGAAATTAGCAAATACGTAAAGTTGTTCTCATTTTTGTGAAGGTGCACTGCTTGATGCCAAAAGAATGTTTCAGTGAAAATTATTGAACAATTACTAACCAAAATATTTTAAATTACACATTCAGTCTACATAAAGTAATTCATCATTATTCATTGTAAGTACCAGTGGGTAAACTCAGGTTCAACGTATATGACACATTCAGATTGTGGACTGTGTTAGCTGGATACTGATTACAACGGGTATACAGGGCAAAGAACAGTTTATTTTTTACATATTTGTATAAAGGAGCTTACTTTCTACTCTGGGTTTGGCATCTCCGGGTATCCTTAAGAAGCCTACTGCAACAAACGGCAAACCATACACTGAAATATAAGTGTTGTTGCCCCAACTCGCAGTTCAGTGCACTCAATCTCATAAAAGTTGGATTATACAGCAATATTTTTTTTGCGTTAACTGTATAAGAATTATTTAATGCAAAATTCTACTTCGTACAATAAAAGGAAACCACACTTACACGTAAGAAATTAAAGCTTTACAGTGAAAGAAAAAATTAAACTATATTTTAATTTTACAATCTCTCATATTTATATCCAAGACGTTTCAAGTCTCTAGACTGTCTAACAATCATTATTATGACGCATGGTCTAAAGTCATTTGCGCCTGCAGGTGGGTGACATATCATATCAAATCGTTTTGTCGTTTAACCACAGGATACCACTTAAAATTCCTGCCATGAGCAATCGTTTAGCTTGCAAAGTACCTGGCGAACATTAATTTAAACCATTTATACGTCTTCCTCACACATGAATTTCAGTTAATAAGCATTGTCCGCAAGAGGTATTTAAGAGGATAGGTACATAATTCAGCGCTAAAAGCAGAAATTTAAAATTGTAGGTATCTTGAAGCCAAATCGAAAAAAAAAAAAAAAAAACCCCTTAGACAGTAAGTCGTACCAAATTTCTGAGCAAAAACTTTTCTTGATTAACGTATTTCCGAAGAACAATAGTAAACGCCGAAATATTGTACATTTAATTACTGCGCGGATTACTCTTAACAAATTCATCATTCTGAGCAAATGTTTGCTCATAAAGTTGGCTAATATCATTATCAATAGTTGGTTGGTAGTTTTTTATACTGACTTCAAAAAGTATAGACTTAAAATTGTGTTTTCTTAGCTTTTCTTAACCGCCACACACTTTTACGGTGCCTAACTACTTTCAATTGAAACGTGATGCATCGAATTTCGATTGTGCCTTCTTTACTAAAACACCTAATATGCATTACATTTGTATATCTACTATAGAGAACACACACTTCAAACCGTATCGCTAAAAGTTAAAAATATTCACCACGCTTGTTAGAAACATTATTTTCAAGTCTCTCCAAAATGACTGGAATTTCTTTTTTATCCTACCTATGTGGGAAAATACCAATTAAATTCTAAACAAAAAAGATTAAAGCCAATACTTTAAACCATTCTACCCACAAACAAAATTATATGATCACTGGTTAAATGCCCACAGGAAAAATAGTGACTCATTGGCCGCCTGTGAGTGGCTTGCACGTAGAGGTGATACTTGCATATGTCGGTCAGCGGCACCCTTAGCACTCTATTGATTGTGTGGCTTACACACATAAACGCAGCCTATCAAAGGAACATCATTAACCTGACATTGTTTAGCCTAACAGAGAATTTGCTTTAAGTTACTGGGCTTACCTTTCAAGCCAGGATATGTTAATAAGGCAGTGGATTTGATTTAAGAGTGAAGGAGCGCCGAAGCAGAGAATTTCCCCAATTTTCGTCAAAATAGTTTTCCTGTTTGCTGTTAGTGATCCAAAAATAATAAAGTTTGTGACTATAAAATAGTGTAAGAAATTGTATAAAATTATCGCCTACAGATCGCAGAGCCTTAATTTTCGATAATAAGTGAGAAAAAAATGTTTTACGAAAACTGTGAACATTCACTGTATCGGAACTCATCACCTTGAAGCGAGGTACTTAGTAGTTTATTAGCACGAAACATGCTTTTGCTTAACGATTGCATTATATGGAATACTGGCTGTGTCTCGTTCTCTTCAGGTACGCAACATAGCTGGCTACTACAGCTCGAGTTTGCCACACGCGTAGTAAATTCACCTCTGCAGTTTAACTACTATGTGCTTACGACGTAGAACAGATAATTATCTTACGAAATTCTATTACATAAGTGTAATAAAAAGTCAAGAGTGTAATATAAATATTATTACGCATGTTAATGTATTATACAAATGACTAAGCAATCCCTGTAGGGATGTGTTCCGTTGCGATGTTTGATGGCTATGATGAAATACTGCACTTCACCTGGGTGCTCTATAAGACATGCTCCAAAAAGCCGACCCTACGCGGTTCGTTTCACGAAGTGTAGCCTTTGACTCGTGTTTTCATACACACTCTCAAAAATACTTGATGTGTGCTTTACAATTTTTGATCGAACCAGAATTCTTGCAAAATCTTTCAGTTACTTCACAAGAGCCTCTCACAAACGGAACCTTTTTCGTACAGGGTTAACATATCAATATGCCTTCTGCAAACCCTCTTTACAATGTAATAGTTATTCTCATATGCAGGTACAAACACTGCGAGGTGATTCCCTATCCACAATGGGATATAAAACATTATGCGAACTAGGTCGTACAGTAACTCATAAGGGAGATTTCCATTCTTAAAAATATACGTTTTAGATGGTTTTAATTGAAAAATAAAACTTACTGAAAAGTAAATAAAAATTCTGTGAATGACGTTACTCTATGAAAACCTTCAGTTTTTGCAGAATTCTGAAGTACTAACATTCCCTACATTGAGAAAAAAGGGGGTGTTACGATTTCATCCAACCATGTGTATGTAATACTTGGGAATTTTTATTATTTTCAAAGAACGGATATTCATACATATATGTACAATACATGTCACCTTCTTGGAACAATTAAATGTGAACTGTTTATGAGAAAAATAATTTAAGGGCCACTGTACGACATTATTTGTATAATGCTTTCTATCCCATTTTGGATAAGGAATCACCACTTTTGCACATGTATGTAATGTATTTGTATACCACAATGTCTCAGCTACCGTTAAAAGGTTTCATAGCTTTTGGCACCGTTAACACGCAGCCAATGTCTGTCGGAATGATGAGTGCGATGTGACTAAATGGTAATGGGTTGTCAGAGAGAAGGCGGGAAATAGGATAGAGTGATGGGGAACGAGGGGAAATGGATTTAAGGGAGGGGGAGAGAACAAGTTCCGATACTGTCGGACATCACCGGCGGGAATATAAACCGGGAGAGCGTGGATTGGCAAGGCCGGTTACCGGCGATGATCACATCTCATATATTCGCCACGAGGCTATTGCGATTTGCGACATTCTGCTCCGTGTTTACAAATAACGCGACCACGTGGCTTGCCTTTGAGAGAGCGAGCGAGCCAATGGGGAGTCGACTTTCCCCACGACCCACTGCGGTTTTTTTCTAGAATCGGCGGCAGTGCACGTTGCTTGTGTATAGCAGAGAAGTTTCCCTGAAAGTGAATATAAAATCTGAGGTAGTAAAATGTCTAAAACGCAGCCAATTATTTCGGCAAAATAATAAGCCACGCATGGGTGTTTCAGATGTTCAATATGAATTATAACGTGTTCAACTTCTCAAGCAATGATGGATGTACTGTACTAAATGAGGTTCAAATATATCGTAATAATAGCTTAACTTACTCAAGAAACATAAACCCAACATGTTTGTAAACAACATTTTATCGTTGTTTAGTTGGTAAACTACACTTGAAACAGTTATTTCTTTACAATACGAGTTATCATTTGCTAACTGGATTACCTGGTAAATTTTTTCACATAATTAAGGCCATTTAAGCTTTTAGCAATGTTGTAATTTGCTCAGCTATTAAAATTGGACATTCAGTTAGTTTTATAGACTCTTTGTTAGTGCTGTGTATTTTTACATGCAGAAATTATGTGTAAGGAAATCATGTATGACTTCACATGTGATCTTTTTCTTACCAACAACAGGAAACCGTGTTCGGGAAAAGCACTTCAGACTGAAAGGTTAAAGACTCCACAAGCTCTAAAACAAGAAGAAACAAAACGCACTCCATTACATGAAGAAAGCGGAAAAGGCGTATTTAATGGATGGTTCCCCCTTCTCGACTAAACAGCCGGGTACGAAAGTAAACTACAAGAATAACAACATTAATGAAATTTGTATGATGCAGGTCTCTTCTTGTTGGAATGTTAGCTAGAGTGAAATAGCAATTACGCTGAATTGTTTTCTGCACAGCGTCTGTTATCCTTGTTAGAGAAAATGCAGGATTAGTCTCTTTTCGGCTAATTCTACAATTCAACACACAAAATACATAATTTGAAAACAATTTTTAATAAAATAATTAATTACAAATTTTATGCTAGTCTAAAACTATGCATTTGTGGAACTTCTGTGGAACTTAGGTGTAAAAATATTTTTAAAAAATGGTTGATGTCAGTGTAAAACTTGTAGAAATAGATTTTTCTTATCATGGTAAAAACCAGTAAGATATTTATGGTCAAAACGGGCAAGCTATTTTTAAAACGACCATTTATTTGTCGTTTACATTTTATTAAGACATTACGTTTTCTCTAATACAACTAATTCGACAAAAATTTATATTATCAAATTATTTTCTAAAATTACCTTTTTACCGTCTTTACCGACATTTAGTTCTGCGACATGATTGAATTATTCATACATTTTCCGATTAATATAACATAATATTGGAATTTTTTTCTGTTAACAAGAAGTGATACGAGAGTATAGGACAGAAGCTTTTAAAAATAGCGGGAGTGAGTGTGTGAGTGACTGAATTTGGTCAGCGCTTAGCATCGAGATATTTAGTTGAAAATAGCTCCAACAGAACATATGAAACTAATCTGAATTCGAATAACAAATTTTAATATAACGTCATCAGAGTGTGCCTTTATAAATGGACGGTGTTATTTATCAACAGACTGTGCGCTTTTGGTCAGCTAGGTATTTGTCTGCTTTGGAACTGTCTTACAAAAAGTATTTTAGTCCTATATAATATGGTTATAAATATTGCCTCCGTGTGACTAAAAATATTTTTGTAAGACTGCCTTAAGAGGGCGCGATACATAATTCAACGCTAAAAGAATTGACCTATAACGGTAGGTTTCTTGAAGCCAATCTGCGAAAATTAATCAATAGCAATCCTAGACAATAGTCTTAGCCAACGTTTTAAACAAAATTGTATCCAGTGTTACAAACTTCTGAAGCACAATCTCTGACGCCGGAACCTCGTGCATTTAACTGCGGTGCAAGAGATTACGCGTAACGAATGAGTAATTCTGGAAAAATGTTTACTCATAAAGATGGCAAATACCATTATCTAGGATTGCCATTGAGTATTTTTATCTATATTGGCTTTGAAAAAAGCGTAGAAATCAACTGAAGTTTTCAGCGTTTATTTATCTACCACACACTCTTAAGTTTGAAAAACTGATATCACTTTTAGTAACGTATCATTAGTGCATAGCCTATTAATGCATATATCCGCCCAATTCTATAAACTAAACTCGAAAGTTTTGCAGACTCGTCTGCAGATGATGCATGCTCTATGAAAGTACAATTCTATTTTACAAGGTTTCGAAGAAATGTCTTATGTTTACCTCACAAAATAAACATTGAAAGGCCGTGAAGGTATGCTTTTCTGTGAACGACAGCCGTTACTTTACAATTTTTACTGCAGGGAAACAAATAGAAACCGTACACAACTACAGGAAAGTTATTTTGCAATAGTTATAATTTCCATTTTTGTATGTATGTATTTGATACCTTAGCTTGCAATCTTTAAAAACCCGAAAAATTTTAAACGCTACTTTAACCTTACAGAAACACGATGACATTCTAAAATAACACTCGAATTTTCTTTTCGTGGAATGCATACAAAGTTGCATGAATGTCGCGCGAGTAGATGAGCACGATAAAAGTTTCTAAGCAACAACCTGCAACGAAACGACAAGAAAAAATGCAGTTCACATGCAGAGACGTGAATCGAATCCACTCAAAGATATCTTCATATTGTGTACTATGCTCTTGTGTGGATTATAACTATTTCGTTCATAAAATCTTGAACGATAAGCTTCTTTGTGTATGCATTATCCTGTCTCGCTGAAATGAGCGCATATAAGGTTTTATTTGCGACCGACGTTTCGTCCTCAATCCTTCCAGGAGAAAACTCAATATGGCAAAAGGTTTTTACGACGTCGCCTTATCATAAAACAGGCAAACGTAATCTCTGCCACCGGATTCCTTACAGCTACGCGGACATAAAACTTCTCGGGCTTAAAAAGGACAATAAATCAAATTCCACATAAAATGTCTGATTACCAACTGCATCCTTTGACCGTCCCCTACGTCACCAATCCGTGACTACGAAGCAAAAAACTTTCCCACTATTATAATGCACTGAAAGTCAACATGTAGTAGGCCTATACTTGAATTTTCTAATGTATTTACTGATGCCAATCATCATAACACCACTTTCGCGCTGTTAAGTTAACATTATACAAATTCACATACATGTTATTGTAAATAACACGGTTTAAGCAACTTCGAGAAAAAAATTCTATTATTTAATTAATAATAAATAAAACTACAAAAACCAATCTGAACTTATTACACTTTTACATGTTTCGTATACTGTTAACATTAATCTTAAATGTTTACTTCATTTCCTACTGCAATATAATAAATTTAACAAAATACATATTAGATATAAAACTAAATCACATATGAATGCTTAACATAAAATAAAATTTGTATTAGTTACTGATTTGGTTAATTTTTACATTTTTCAAAGTGGATTAGCCTGAACAGCACGTCGAACTGATGTTGACTAGCTAAAGAAGACAACTGCGGCGAAGTGAAGAATAAGAGGATAAATAAAGTTCTCCAAATATACCAATCTGGCTGCCACAGCGTCAAAATGGGGGGATAAGTGTTTAAGTTAATCTACGTGAATTAATTTTAAAGATTACTCACTCTAACTAAAAAGGTTTTTACCTGAAATTTATTAAATAACTGTTACAATAACAATATATAAATATCGCGATCAAGCACTGGCGACCACCGGCCGGCAGCTAAAAGGTTTCTACTTGCACAGTTTCATCCATTATTCTGTTTGCGGGGATTACAGCCCATCATCAACCCCCAACCTAGAGGACCAGATATGAATTAGTGAGGACCAGATATGAATGAGTGAGGACCAGAGACGAATGAGTGAGGACCAGATAAAAATGAGTGAGAACCAGAGATGAATGAGGACCAGAGATGAATGAGTGAGGACCAGAAATAAATGGAGTAAGAACCAGAGACGAATAAGTGAGAACCAGAGATGAATGAGTTAGGAATAGGGATGAATGTGTGAGGACCATATATGAATTAGTGAGGACCAAAGACGAACGAATGAGGACCAGAGACGAATGAGTGAGGACCAGAGATGAATGAGTGAGGATCAGAGATGAATGAGTGAGGACCAGAGATGAATGAGTGGCAATTTCACATACATAATGGAGCAGCGACGAAATACAAGAGCAGGTTATAAGGGAGTGCACCAAGAAATCCCTCTGACCAACGTTAGCATCCGATACGTTTCCCACATGCGAAACATCTATGACAAATCCCGCCGGGAATCGAACCCGGGTCGATTTGGTGGGAGGTGAGTGGTCTGACTACTCGGCCGCCGCAGCCCCTTCTAAAATAATAGTTACATATGAAAATGTGTACCTTTTTTATACTATACACTATATAATCTCGAAAATAATGCTTAAATGTTTGCATTTTACAAATTGTTTTTATTTATTTTTAATTTATTTCGTAGCAAAATTTCTTACGTAATGTTATGATAATATTCTTAGAGAAAATACTTTATCTTTTTAATGATTTCATACCTAATTCGTTTATTGTAACATTGATTCGCATTTAAATATGGTACCTTTATGCTATAAAGGCAGAGCCCGTTAAACGTGTTTCATCTCGACGAGCCATGAAGTAAAAAGGGGCACCTAAGACCATTAGTGTCTCTTCGCATTTTTATAGGCTTTCTGCAACAAAAATAAAAATAACAAACTTTTATGCGTAGTTAAAGGTAACCGTTATTTTGTTCTCTTTAATGTAGGAGATGCCAAAAGTAACTGCTTTAATAATGTATTTTAAAGATTTTTGCGAGGGGGAGGGGTGCTGAATTATTAAGTGAAGTATTGTTGATAAAAGCCAATGCAGGGAACAGAAGGCTAAAACAAGCCAAATTCGATGTAGTCAACACATACATAAATAATAAATCCTAAAATAATTCTAAGAGGAATTGTGTAAAATCCCATAAAATGCAAATAAACGCAATAATTTAAAGTTAAAAACAAATATCGAAGCCAAAAAAACTTACAAAGCTCAGGAAACCAAAATTAAATGACAATAGAAAATAACTAAGCCGAAGACAATGTGTGTGAGAGATTTCAGTCAGCGCTTAACATGTCTTAAGCCCTGGTGATGCGTGACACGAGGTACGGAGTGGTGCCGGAATGAAAGGGTGGAGGAAACGGGAGATCCCTGAGAAAAACCTCCGACCAACGGCATCTTCCAGCACAATTACCGCATGTGAAAATCTGAGGACCGACCCGCTGGGAATCGAACCCGGATGGCCTTGGTGGGAGGCAAATGGTCTGACCATTTAGCGACCGCGGCCCTGTTAGTAATATAAAAAATTTAGGTTCTGGCGCAGAGGGTAAAGCTGTGGCGCCGTGGCAGCTGGTTCGGTCGCCATCGTGGATGACGTCACAACTGACTTTTTGGATGACGTGATCAAAATTTCCAAAATTCTGTAAGTTACAAAAAATTACGAAACGAATGACCAGAAATCATAAAAATATCCAAACATCTCGAGAAAAGAATTAAAAATAACCCAACATGTCCAAAAAAACATCAAAAAAGCCAGAAAATTCCAAACATGAAATTATCTTAACTTCCGTTTTTCGATAAAAAAAAATTCCCCCTAAACTACAGGAGTATCCCGCACCCACAATGAAGCTAAATGACTCCGAGTGTTATGAGTAAACCCTCAAAATGTCTCAATGACTCCGAAATGTAATAGTCAAGCGGCACCCTCAATGCGGCTAGATGACTTCAAGGTTTATGAGTCATACCGAGAGAGAAACTTATAAAAATTAATCGATAGACTATATGTTCAATATTTATTTTTACTGACCTTCAAATATCGAAATAATTTTATTAATAGTATGTTATTAAATTAATAATTATAACTTTATTTTAATTTATTCAATATTTTCGTAAACATTTTAATAATTTTAATATGTTTATTGCAGTAATGTTTTAAAATACTTTTTTATTATTTTATACAGTTATTTATTTAACGTTTTAAATACCTTTAATAATTTTATCTACTAATTGTTGTTTTAATATTTTTAAAATTATGTATTTTGTTTATTTAATAACACAGAACACTTATAATGATATATATATATATATATATATATATATATATATATATATATATATATATATATATATATATATAT
>PNEQ01026615.1:0-79666 GCA_003012365.1 Medauroidea extradentata | reverse complement strand
AAAATTTCACTTTACTGTCATCATTTCCACTTACCTCGTCACATAGTGAATTGAATGTTTTCGTAAAAGACATTCTAACAGGCTTCCGTTGCTTGTTGAGGACTTCCATCTTCTGTCGTTCAATGTACGAATTTTCACTTAAAATCAGATACTAACGACAAATCACGTCGGGGTCACCACTTATGTTGGGTCCAGATAAGATCTACCCGATTTTACCTCCTCCCTAGTGTTAAATACATCACAGTTATCCCAGGAACTCACTGCATTGATAAATGAAAACAATATATATCTTTCTCCTATTTATTATCACATCAGGAAAACAAAAAAAACTTTCTTGCTCTTTCTCCATAGAGCTCATATCATAATAGACTCTGCACTTCATTACACTTCAAACCTTGACTACTAATAAATATTGTTCTCGTTTCCAACACATATTGTGCAAATTACCTCGAGTAACTTTCGACTATCGTCAATTAACGAAATTTCTGACCCTGCGAGGATTCGAACTTACGACCTTACAGTCACCAGCCAACGACCGTAACCACGAGACCAGCAATGGTTGTTGACCAGTGCTGTTTGTGGTATGGGATTTATTCATTTGAGTCTAAATAGCCATCTTAATTAGTTGTGTTTGGCATTAATTGGGATTATTTTAGCAAGCTCTTCAAATGCGCAAGGTAGGCCGAAGTCTATTCCTCTTTCTTACCACGCGTATGTTTGCTGAATTGTACTACTAATATATCGCACGAGATAATAATTGGGCGACGGCAAAGCTTATTATACATCGTCAACTGCCGTGTATTGAAAATTTGTATTTAAAGTAGGACTACACATTTTTTTTTTTTTTGTAAAATGACTACAACCTCTTTTAGCGAAAAAATTTTGAGATGAACACATTAAAACTGGAGTAAAGTTGGAGTTCACAGACACAGCAAAAGGTTTTGCACATTTTAAACTGTAAATCTATACGAAAACCACATCGCAATAAAATATATTAAGTTTATTTGTTAGTAAATAATTTTTATACGTATGTGATAATGTATGTACGTCAGAAATGGCAAAATTGTTAAAGCTTTCTGTTTGAAAATACGCTTAAATCGTTTACTTGGTGTAATACTCTACCAACGCAAATTACCCGAGTACATTTATAAGTATTTTGCCGTTTTAAATATGCACTGTGAAACAAGCATTTTTACATTTGAATCAGTGTATGTACACATAGACAGTGCGGTTATAAAACACAAAATTACGTGTATTATTACAATATGTGATTTCTACACGTTCTAACATTTGACCAAATTCAAGCCACGTTATACTATTTTATCACGTCAGATGTGTTCATTGTAATTTTATTTTACGAGTATTCTATGTTCTGAGTTTTATCTGTTTAATTTAATTTATTTTTGAGATGGCTGACATAGGTTAACTATATTTGTTTAGTGCAATAAGAGTACTAAGAGAAAGGCTTAGTTCAAAAAGTTCAGTTTAAAGTAATTTCTCTATTAATTACCGAGTGCAGACATGCTAGTGCTTTGGAGGTGGCTCGAAGCACGACAGTGTTAGTTTTGAAAGAACTCTGAAGGGTAGCATTTTGATTGGCTGAAGAGGCTGATGTTTCCGTTTTGAATGTATTATACGAAGAATTGAGGTTTTTTGGACGGCGACTATAGGAGAGAGTAACGCGATGTGCATGCTCTCGTTTTATGATTTTAATTAGCTGCGAGATATATATTGTGCATCAGGCCGCCTGATTAGGCGAAGACGTGTCGGAACTGCAGTTTGCTGTGAAATAAGAGGGCCTTATAGTAATAATTTGTGAATATTTAGCAGATTTGTACTAACGCGTCTGAACGTATGGTGCGCATATAAACTTTATTTCGCCGGCACCAGTCAGCCCGTGAGCTGATATAGGGAACAGGACGCGGAGAAAACACTATCCTCGCAGTTCTACGAGAACTTCCAGACGGCGCAGAACTTCGCTCACCGACATGAAGAATAAAGCTAAGTCTCGCCAGCCTTTTGTCTCGTAGTTAGAGCCTGACAGTAATTGACGATGCCATCTTCCAATTTTTATGCCGTCTGAAAGCGTGTAACTCTCTGGAAATAATTCGCCCGACGGGCATCTCTGAGTTAAAGAATTCATGTTCAAATCCTAGATATAGCCGTGGCACAATTACAAATAATAATTTCATCTTTTCTAAATTACATAATAAAATTTAGGTATATTCTGCTACAGTCATATTGTATTATCAATGTGGTCTACTTAATTAGTTTTCTGAAGGATCCAGACGTCTTTATTCTTCACTACTACGAGTCAGCCAAGTATGATTAATTATATTAAAATTGATATTACTTTACGTTAGTCTTAGCCTACTTACTACATCTTGTTCAGCCATCTTAGGTGTGTCATTTTCGTTACGAGCGTAGTACGATATAAATTATTTTAAAGTCGTTGGGCTGCAGTTTCTTTCAGTAGTATTGGAGTATATTTTAGGTGGTTCTGCATGCACGTATTTCTAGGTTCACCAGCGAACGCTTCTAGAACTTCTGTTGGTAAGACATACACTGGTGTTCCCCGCATACACATACCGGATCCTACTTTAGATGAGCAGTGCAAATGTAACTTCAAAATTTAAATTGCTGAGATACATCATGTCACTATTGACGTCAGTTAATCCACTTTTGCACCACATAGTTACATTGCGCGGTCTTGCATAGAGAAAAGTGGTAGCTGTGTGTGTGTGTGACAACGTACATTCAAAAATGTAATTTTACATCAACTTTCTAGTAAATTTGTGTATACATTTGTGTATACATCTGTGCACATTTTGGGTCAGCAAGAACAGTTGTGTATAGTTACACTTACTGTCATTGTATTCCGTAATTACATGTACAAAAATGTAAAATTATCAGCTATTTGTAAGTGTATTTTTACACATTTTTACAGTGATACCACAGATTGAAGAGATGTAACTATTCGTCATCCCCAACAGGATGGTGCACCACCACAATAGAGTTTTAACCTTCGCGATGTTCTAAACGAAATATTTCCTGGCAGGTAAATAGGTCGTGATGTTCCAATAGCGTGGCCATCGCACCATCCTAATCACTAGCGTGGTTACCCTGTAATAAAATATCAATTATATGTTTGCAAAATTACAAGCTGTAGTCTTGTACATGTACTTGAAATAAAGGAAAAAATTAAATTTTAAAATACAGGTTTGACTTTAATAATGATACTAAACTTATTTTTAAATTAACTTTTGAATATATGTATTTAGATCGAAATATATATATATATATTTTTAAGTTTCGTAGAAGTACACAGATTCCAACCCTAAACCCAGCGCATAGAGACTACGCAGGTTACCCCTAGGCCACTTTGACGTCCATGATGATAGTATTTTATATTTATGCACTTTAATTGAATATTTCTTTAATAACCTTTTGTTTATTTTAATTATGAAGCATGAAATCAACGTTAAAATTCACGTCATTCCAGAAAATTGCTTTCCAGAAGATGTGATTTTTGCACAACTATGTAATTTACAACGAACCTATGGTTTTCGTAGACTACAAATTTTTCTTTTAGTGTTTTCACAAAGATATTCCTTGTAACTTAGTACACAAATAATTTTACACCGAAAATTTTTTGTACACAGCACAATGTATAGAGGTACGATTATTTCGCGTATTGATTCTAGGTCAGGTTGAACGTCAATAATGTATACTTCTGTGAATAGACGACAGCGATTTCAACACACATTTGATGACTGCAAGCCAGTTATAAATAAGGAAACAAGTCGTGGAGATATCACGTGCTATAGGTCGTTCGGACTAAAGTGCTCACTAACAGTCTAACTTTTGACAAATATCACGAGTCCTTACTACACATAATTCAACATTAACTATGGTTGCCTTACTTCTTGTATGCTTGGCAGCGAAATTTCGCATTATAGTGCTGTGTATTTTCCTACTTATATACAACAATACAGAAAGAAAATCAACCGAAATCGACATAATCGTATTTTATATAATTAATGAACTTTTGTTTTTACTAAACTGTATCGATTCATACTGATTGCACAATTTATCTTACACGCGCAACTATCAAGTGATGTGTCCAGAGAGGTTAGACAAATCCCAACGTTAGCTGAAAATATAACTTTAGCAGGACTTTTGTGAGTGCTGTCTTTATTCCGAACCGCCTATACACGTTTGTACGGTTAGACGCCAATGAACATTTGGCTTCAACTGATACACGTATAGAACGAAGAAGTCTAGGCTATCAGATGAATAGGCGAAATACTCGTGCATCTTAACAATAGATTATACAATTACAAAAAAAAAAAAAATGCGTTAATGTCTATGTGCTTGTAAAAGGATTTGTAAATTTACAAAGAAAATCTCTAAATTTTACAATTCTTTTAAATTTCACATAAGATATCAAATGTGTTTAATTAATGAACATAATTAGAGCAAAAGATTCCATAATTAATAAAGATCATAACAGCATGTACGCATGAAGGTTTGTAACACTTATTTATCGTTAAAATATCTTACGAATACACATTTTTCTACAGCTACATTACAAATCAACGACGTCTCTTGTAAGTTAACAAGCAAAACATTTTAACAAAAGAAGCCTTTGTACTCGTGTTAAAATACAAAGTATATTATTGTACGGAGTACAGAATTTTTTACAGTGTATCAACTTCACTCAAAGAACAACCCTGTTGCTTGTGAATTGTCCTATGACCTCCAAATATACGTAGTGTTATTTCTACAATCATTACTGTTAAAACATTGTAGGAAACAATATTCGAGTCCGGAAAAGTTACAAAATGTTACCAACACAGCTATCGTACTTTTCTCAATGCGGATGAAAGGTAGCCGAAAATGTATACGACTGTCATTTCAAACAAATAAGCAGAAGATTTGTAATTTTTGTAGTTTTTTAATGATATGCAAAGTTAGGTTCGAATCGTTTCTGTATATTACAATATATTAAAATAAAATGAGTTGGTTCATATTTTTACACATAGGCAATGTTGTCACGAAATACCAGTCCCATATTTTTTTTTCAGATTGAATAAATAGTTAAAATAATAATAGACACTATCTATTTATATTATCAGTGGACATAAACGACGGCTGGTACTTATGACAGTTACAGCTTGCGATGTTTGTCGCAAACTTTTACGGAATTTACAACATTATATGACTGCTTATCAAGAAACTAAGTAAAATACTGAGTAAATATTATTGTAGCAAAATATTAATAAAAAACTATTCGGTAACCACTGACTTCAAGAATATTCGTAAGGTTAAAAAGTTCACTTGTTATGTGGATCAAGTTTTAAATCAGTTACACAAACAAATAGGTATGGTAGGGTTGTATGGTGGTTATGTTTGCCAAGTTTCGTTTGACAAATTTTATTTTTTATTTTCATTTTGGTTTTATTTAATTGTGTGCCTTATAGCACTGTTTTACAATGTTGAGTTAGTTTTCAGTTATTTCATGGAAATATTAAACGGCAAGCTTGATTTTTGAAGAGTTGAAAGAGAGACAGATATAGACAGGAGCACTATAAGGTGGTTTTATTGTTGTTTTTGGACGCAGCTAGATTACAGAAGACTGAGATTTACCAAAAGTGGTGGCGTGATTTAGCTGGCAAATTAGGAGCTAGATAGTGGTTTTGAGATTTTCAAGGCGAATGCTATAGAGGGATAAACTCTTGACAGTCATGTTATTCTTTATAACTAGAGACCTGAAAAATTCGTGTTTTCATTTTGGCACAAGTTAGAATTCCAACTGCTGTAAGTTTGTGTCACTTTCGCAATTGGTATTTTACTTATCTGACACATCTTGGAAGTCTCTGAGCCAGTAGTAAAAATTTAACTAATACAGACCTATATCACTTAACAGCAGGCAGCTAATGAGCATCTGCTGTCTGCTTCAGTTCTTCAAATGTTATTGCCGGCTAGCCTGCAGGTCAATGAACCCGCGAATTTTTCCTATCTCTATTTATGACAGACCCTGAGATTATGTATTTGGTATGGTGGATTTATTATGCTCTCCACTGAGTCCAGGCGGGAATCACCTTCAACATTGCTAAGCTGAAACATAATATTATATATAATGAGTGTGTGCAGATGTAGGTGTGTGTGTGTGTGTGTGTGTGCAGGTGTGTGTGCCCAAGCAAGATTGTAAGTGTTGAATCAAACAAATATTGGTGACCTACATTTTTCAAAAAGTTGGGATTATTTTTGTACCCCACTTCGTAACAAACACAGAACCTTTAATTAATTTTAAGGTTTTTATCGAACTTTGAATCTGTGGGGTACTTGCTAAGCTCTTGTTACTAACAAAAATTCTTGACTTCTCTTGGTGACCCATTTTTCCCCTTAAATTCGGCTGAATATATCTTACTAAAGTTATATTTATACAGCCATCAAATAAAATATATAAACTGCTAAATTGAACATTTACTCTCCCGTCTCGTTTAGGATGTCTCGGATTCAAACTCCGCTCTGGCCATCTTGATTTCGGCGATTTTACAGGGTCTTTTTAAATCACTCAAGATTATATCTGTGATGTTCCCTTAAAATACACACTGACCGACATTCTACCTCTTTCCTTTGTGTAACTCGACCAGGTCTTCTGCTGTTATAATAATAAATTTATAATGTCAAGGAAACATGCAAAATATTTTGATTCCCTACTGTGAACATTCAAGTCTGGTTCCCACGTGCTCCATACCGCAGCTATGAACTTGTTAGTATTTTGGTGAGTGAAATGTAAGGTTTCGAAAAGTTGTTACCAATTAAGTATGAGGCGACCTTTTTGTGTACTTAGTTGTACGAAAGAGTGTGTATTATTTTAATGAAAAGTAATATAAATATATTGAAGCGACTCTCTGACTAAACTTTGACTTTTTTTTAACCTATTGATTACCAAGAGATGTAACGATAAAATTAATTTTCTAATAATGTTTCTAAATAAAACTGTCTTTTTTTCTGTTTATCAACCTGCCCAGTGTATTTGTGAATAGATGAAATGCAAATATCAAACTCAAACGTTGGTTTAAGTCGCCATCAATTTTAACTTGTAGAATTTACTTCCAGAATTCGGTAAAAGGTCAGATTTAACTACTAGTGAATATACGGGGTACGATTGCAGTATGAACCATATCGTCGATAGCAAATATTATTAATATTTTGCGCCTATAATTCCCTAACAAGGAGCTTAAAATTATATGGTCTATAAATAATTCATGTTTACTCGCAATTATTAAAACGCTCGACTGGTTAAAAACCACGTACGAATATCAAATATAACCCATAAAAAGTTAATGTTTAACTGACCGCATTTAATTAAGTACATTCTAAACATAAATTCTGACAAGCAAATTTCTTTCACGACCACGGAAGTAACGTAACTCCTTTGATTACTCAAAGCTAGCCTTCCGCGAACTAACTCAATTTCGTTTCCCAGGAACAAACAGAAGTTTCGTTAATCGATTTTCATCCCGAAAGCCGCCAATGCCGTTGCATCAAATATTTGACCGTTGCGAAACGTGACCTTCTGCCGAAGAGAAAAATTTGATGTTGAACCTCGTGCATGACTAAATTCAGCCACAGACGCTGTGAGTACAACATCCCCTCGTGTCAATCAGCGAGTAGGTTTCGCCCCTGTATCGCACTGGAACTGCGAAATTCAATTTCTGCTATAGGAAAAAAAATAAATATCGGTTCCGCGTATCCACCGAGGTTAATCGAATTTTTTTTACACCTCCGTAAGTAATGTACAGGCGAAATTGATTTTACCGGAAACTGCGACTGGAACGGTAAACCCACAAAAAAAACGCACTGTTTCATTCTGGCTGTAAAAGGCGCATACCATATTTTACGTGACCAATTATTTATTTTTTTATGATTTCGTAATTGGAGTATTATTTGGAATTGTGTATATAAAAGGGGAAAAAATTCAAACCTTCCTAGTTTCAAAATTTAGTTTAGGCATTTCGCTGTAACGTTGTTTAATAAAATTTCGCTGTGCAATATTTATAGATGGGAGCAGATTACAAACGCGCCCTATGTTACTAAAATAATTTTGAAAATTCATGTTTAATTGGCTGTAATGAAAACTGCGGTTAGGGTTAATTATACTTCAGGTCAGGAAGATCAGTGTTAAAAGTTTGTCACGGGGATCATTTCTGCTGATTGAGCACTGGTGTCAGTAATGTTTGCAAACTGACCAATCACAGAACTTTCCTGAGTTTTGGTTACATAAAGTTGATAACTTAAAACGCGAAATCGGTTTATTTTCACTCCAATAGTAAGTTAAATAACTTCTGTCATTTCCAAGTCTATTTAAATTTAATTTTACTAGAGTTTCGTATTTTTCTTATCCCTTTCCGATAGCAGCGAAACTAGCGGAAGATATGTTCCCTGTGCCAAACTCTCCTACAAGAAATTACATTTTCTTTCTAACCTGTAGTAGAATTAACATTCCTGTGGTTGATCGAAAACTACGGGGCAAGACTCTTAACGGTAGGTTCTCGAAAACTAAACATAAATGACTTAGGACTAATTTTGTAGAACCGAATCTGAAGAAATTGTTAATTCACTAAGAGGTGAGATAGCCAATTAAACGTAAAAAATTTGTGTAAACTGAAGGTAAATTACTAAAAAAATTTTATGTCTAATGACTCTATGACTACAATTATTAACAATGTTCGCCGTTAGTAAATGCGTAACAGCCTAACATAGATAGGATATGTTGTGCATTAGTACACACTTCATCTAAGTTGTTAGCTGTAGGATACCGTATAAAATTATTCTTTATATCAAAATTGTTCCAATACGTTCTAACGGAAAATACAGTGTCATATTTTAAATAATCATTCAAAACATAAATAATATAAACATATTAATTTCACATGAAATTAGTCAAACTAGATAAACCTTCTAATAGAGTGAACCACCCTATTTATCCCCGATGACAAACGAGGCAGTGAGTTATTTAACCCACAAAGCACCGACGGTAATATTCAGGTGCAATGACCGCTCAAAATACTCCCGCAATACACTGAGAACGTATATAGCAGAAGCCAAAGCACGGACATTAATCTCAACGATATCATTAACACGTTTGCTAGGTTATAGTTTGCATAAAATTGTGGGACATCCCCCCTCCAAATTCCACGTGTGGTTCAAATAAGATAGATTTTTCAAGGTAGATGTTTAAATGTAATTGTGAATACCTATGTGTGCGTTCTTTTTAAAATAACTCTCCCAAGCTTTAAAACAAATACATTAATATTCCTTTACATGGCTTTATTTATACGTCAAAATATTACACGAAAACTGCATTAATTCTGTTTAAAGGTATGGGAAATATTTGATATTTGTTTTAAATATACCTTTATTAAGCCACTGGTTTGAATACCAAATTATGACATTGAATTCTTGAGCGTAAAATATATTTCCTGAAGTATTCCTTACGTACCAAGTTTGGCATAATTTTATGAACAAGTGTGCCGTGGGTGGTTAAGGGGGTCAGACATCTTGCCTCGCACCTGGGCGCTCCGGGTTCGATTTCCGGCGGGGTGGGTCACCGGATTTTCGCATGTGGGAATTGTGCCGGACGATGCCGCTGATCGGCGGGTTATCTCGAGGATCTTGCGTTTCCCCCGCCCCTTCTCTCCGACGATGCTGCATACTCGCGTCGTGTCAGTCCTAACCAGAGCTAGAGACCTATGTAGATGTTAAGTGCTGTTCAAAGTCCCTTCAATTCAAATTCAGTGAAGAAGTTTCCAAAACAGGAATAAAATCATTTGTTAATGCACTGTTAATTTTAAAATTACAGACTTGTCACGTTATACGTTTCTAAATTTTAGTTTATCGTATTGTCAGAAATTAAAATTTGTATCAATCCCGAAAAGTTGCAGATGTATGTGCTAAAATCTCTAAAATCTGTAATTACTGATTTTTTGCAGGTTTAAATTTTTATAGGTTGGACACAATAACACAGATGCAAAGCTAAAAAGGTATAATGTACACCAATCGAAATTCCTTTTGGCGATGTTTAGCTATCAGTCAAGAAATTTTGCATTTTTAATAAAAGGAGAGGTTAGAGAGCACGCACTCGGCATATATATATATATATATTTATATATATATATATATATATGTGTGTGTGTGTGTGTGTGTGTGTGTGTGTGTATGTATGTATGTATGTGTGTGTATGTATTTATTTATTTATTTATTTGAGAGAAAGTTAGAATTCTTTGTAGCAAAAAAAAAGAGCTTGTGACATGTGGCCTCCTGTTAATATAACAAAAATGATTTATATATAAAGATAGATAAACTTTAAAACTTTATATCGCAAAACCATTTTTGATACCAACTGCATACAAATAAAAGAAAATGTATTTTCGGCAAAGTTTCTTAGTAGAGATTATTAAATGTAGGGCTGATCAAGAAACTCTGGCCAAAAAATTTAACTTTGGAGACTACATATTTCATGGACGCTCTGAAAATGATATTTTATGTTATTACATTTGTAGAGTTCTAAAATAGCATGAAATATCCACCGATAAATTATTTAACAAAAAAGAATTAAAGTTATAGAATGACAAAACACAAAATCCGGAGCAATAGCATTTATTTGAAAGCGCAACAAAATAATGGAATGGTTGTTGAGCATTCTCTGCAAATATTTGTCCGGCGTGAAAACTGTTATTTTTGTGTCGTTCACATTTGCGCGTTTAGCAATACTTTATTTGCGATTGCAGCAAATATCCAAACAATGTTGATAGGCGGAATATTTGACGAGTGAATTGTTAATTTTACTGGGTAATATTTCGCCAATACAGAGTGCTTGTTAATTATTCTATATATGTTAGAATTATATTGGAATAACTGTAAATACAAAAATTAAGTATATCACGTTTTAAAACGTAATAAAATATACAAAATAATTTATCTTTGAAAATACGTGTAAGACAAAAGCGAAAAACTTGGGGCGCATACAATATGTAGTAACTGATGCAAAAATTGTTCACCTAAGTTACCAAAAATGTTATTGCACTGCAAATTATATGAAGTGTTGTGTGAGTTTTTTCAACTACAGACACATCTATACTTTTTACTAGCATATACTGTATGCGTCCCACCGATCTTGTTTTGTTCTTTCAAGAATTATCATAACATAAATTATTTTGTGATTTTTAGTCCATTTTAGGAACATATATTAAACAGTTTTTTATTTACTTTTATTTTCAGATTTTGTGTATGTGCGTGAGTGAAATTTTGCAATTACGTGTAAAATGTACTTCGTGACAATAATTTTTGCACATTTATTTTCCTCCTAAATTTGAATGTCCTCCTTTTCTGAGTTATGCTTCAAGTTTCAACTTACTAGCTCATCACAAATTTAATTTAGTTAAAAATTGATTGCAAAATTTGTACTAAACAGACTAGCAAGAAACAAGAAATAAAACCTTAAACAAATACATTTTTCATTGTAACCGAACTTTTGAGAAAAAAATGCTATTCCCTGCTACTTACCGCAACCTGTTTACCGTAAACGCAGGTAGCAGCAAACGTAGTAAGTTGGTCAACAAAAAGAGAAAGTAGTTTAACATATTAATGTTTCATTAAAGGGTTAATTTACATAAGGGCCTCATAAATTACCTTTCTTTTTCTTTTTTAAATTAAATGCCCAAGAAGTAGGTTTTCCCCCTTGAATAATTAAACATATGAGCCACGTGGCAAATATAAGCAGTATGTAGATCCACTTTTCTATATGTTTAACTAGCATACTGAACTTAAGTAATTTGGTATTTCGGAGTTTTTTTTTTATTTTTATTTTTTTTACTGCTGAATACAAACACTCTCAAGCAATCCGACAGGACACTTACTAAATAAAATTGTACAAAATTGCCAATTGAAACTAGTCTTTTTATTTTTCATAGCGTATAAAAGAAAACCCAGGTTTATAAAGATGAAGCAAATATGGGATTTAAAGTACGCTCAATTATTATCTAAAAAATACTGCGCTTCATCAATGTAGGCTACTCCAAATGTTTTAGGTATGAAAACCACATTTTACCTCAACAACCTCATAAAAGTTTATGTAATTACTGTTACGAAGTTACGATATGAATAATTATATGTTATGTTTTCTCATATGACCACAAAGTGTTGGTATGTTCTTAAGAGTAACGTGTACCAGATGTAATTATGTGCGTTGGATGCACTGAGGTAGAGGAACGATTAGTTTACGAAGACAGTCACGTCCGATTATAAGCGAATCGTCACTATTCGCAGGACGCCGAAATCGCATTCAGTGATTTATTCGTACTAATATTTTATCTGTGGGACTTTAAGGGGTAACTTTACATCTTTACTTGTGGCTAGCGTATAGTAAAGTAAAATGCATGCTTCCAGTTTGTGTTTTACGAATCCGGGTGGTGTTTTTGAAGTTGCAACGCTCCAATATCACATTTCTGATAAGTATAGGTCATTCGGGATAAAGTGAGCACTAAACATTTTAACTTTGAAAAATATCACTAGTCCTTACAGCATATAATTCAACATTGACTATAGTTCCCTTACTGCTTGTATGGTTGGCAGCGAAATTACGCAATATAGATCCGCGTGTTTTCCCATTTAAAAATAAAATCAAACGAAATCGACAAAATTGTATTATATATTATTAATAAAATATTTTTATTTAACTGTATCGATTCATACTAACTACACAATTTATTTACACTCACAAACATCAAGTGACGTGTACAGAGAGGTTAGACATGTCCCGATCTTCAGCTGTTACGTGCGGAAAGATACGAATTGGCTGAAAATAGAACATTAACAGGACTTTTCTAAGTGCTCACTTTATCCCAATCCGCCTTTATGATGCATTCCTTTTCACTGTAGAAATATTGTTAATTCAAAGGTTAACTTTTTTTTTTTTATGTTTGATGCAGTGGCGAGGCGAAAGCTTCCGCATCATCAATGCACCAATCATTCCCCTCTTTAATGTGACTTACCGTGAGTGACCCCAGTACTTTTCGTGAGACAATTTGCATTGTGACAATTTTTAAGACCCAAATGGACAAACACAAATTTACCAGCCAGACCTGGGAATCGAACCAAGAACCCCCCGCACCAAAGCCCGCCGCTCAACAAACTGAGCCACGGGGGGTCGGCTATCCACTCGGCCGCGGCCGGTACCGACAAAGTGTTTCGGAAGTCACTATATTATAATCAAAACTTTTCTACCAAATACGTTGCTTTTGGTGCAACATTTGTGGTCGCTAGAACTTGTTTTTTTTTTTTTTTTTTTTTCCGAAATATGAAGTTATGATCTACAAAAGTCAGTGTCAAATTAATAGCTCACACACTCGAAAAATAAACTCTAAGACTACAAATGTTTTTCTCGTTGTTAAGTACCCATAAAAAATCCGAAAATAATAAAATAAGTTAAGAAACTGAGTTTGAAATACACGTTGCTATAACTTCGAAACATTCCTATAGTTTAATTAATTAAAGAAATTTAATTTTTGAGAAAGAAGAAGTAGGCTATCATTTTAGTATGACCGAAAAGTTAACAGCTCATTCCTTACGTTAGTTGTGATATTACAAAAATTACTCTGTAAATATGGGTGCGTAGTACTGTTTTCATCTGGGGCAGCGAAAACACTCCAAAAAAACGGGTAGAAAAAAGTGGAAGGAGCTAACAACAACTAGATCACTTGAGCCATGGGATGTGTTTCAGAGATACGGATGACAAAGTGACGCCCTAGCATTTTAGCTTGGCAACTTGGAAAGGGGGGAGGGTTGGGAAGGAGGGATATATAAAAGGAAAGTGTGGAGATACGGCAGCAGTATTTTCTGTTTGCAAGTGGGTGCTAATGCAAGCAGTTTTCCTGACTGGTCCATGTAGGCGCGAAGACAGAAGCACCAAATAAAATTCAGAAGTGTGTTGTTATCTTCAACAATGTATGTCGGGAAAAACCACTTTAAAATAAATAGGTCACAATCCCATTTAAGTGGCATTGAAAAAAATTTGTAACGTTTTTATTTGTACCAAATAGGACTTAAATCTTGCAAATTTAATAAAATGATGTTTCCTAACGGATAAAATTTAATACGTTTAGAATTTTACACTCTAATGTTTGCAAGAACTGCACTGTTATCTACCTCTGTTTGTACAGACAATGAAAGCTATCCTACCACCGAAATGAAATAATTCATAATGTCAAAACTCTGAGCTACCTCAAAATACCACTGTCATCACGTAAACAATACTTCGCGTATTTTTTGGACTGACAAAATTTTATTAAGATTATTTTTCACTATGCATACAAAAATAGAAGAATATTTCTCTGTGATTACAAATGCAACCTTAATTGCTCAGTGTTCTGAATTTGATTGCAAATTATTTAATTTCTGTGATAACTACATTATACGTTTTCTATTTGAACGAACAAAAAAAAAGTAGCCCACAATTGTGAATCTGGCATAATCTCAGGGGCTTCTAAGAATTTCAAGACGGAACTAATGAAAGAACCAGAAGGAAAGCGTCCATGGCATTTCATTATGTAATCATGCCAGAATTACACGATATGTTTTCAGAAAATTAACGAAAACCGGAACCTGGATGGCTATTTAAATGTGTGACCTCTAAACGATTCCTGTAGTACATAACAGTTTAGTTCACTAAACGTTTGTCACATTACGTTCACTTGTTGCATTGGCCCTCAAACATTCCTACGCTAATAATAGCACAGAAGCATTAAATTGGTACGAAAATGGAAAGGCACAGAAGAAGAAACAGAGCATAACTTGCATTCTTCTAAAAATATCTAAACAAATATTACGAATCCCCTTCTTTTGCTCTAATTTTTTCTCATTTCCATGCCTAGTCAGTTTGTGTTGAAACTACACAGTAAAAATATTTTATTTACAACAAATGAAGGATATTATTAGCCAAAGAAATCTTGCCTTACAACAAAAAAATATATATAACTTATATTAAATGTATTCACATTTACCTTTAAAAAGTTTTCACTGAAAATAATATTAGTTTTTTATAGCAAAGATAATCATATTTTCACTTAAACCTTGTTTTGAAAACACCACAGCTAACTTCGCCATGAGGGTTTCTTTCAAACCACATTCATAGTGAGAAAACTTTTGTTACGAATACTGAAACATTCAAACAAACATTTTCTTGAGACAAAGGTACTTTGCAGTAGCTTATATTTAAACAACACTTTGCTTTGCTTTGAAGCAACATAAACATTGTTATGTATTTAACTGTGATAGTCACTTAGGCTATATATTTTAATATTAATGCTAATTTATGTGAAACAGAGTAAACAATTAAAGTGATGCCGAGTTGGCAATTTTATTTACTGGTTTAGTTCGTAAAATATTCGTCAGTACTATCGATGTAGTGGAGTAAAAGGAATTCTGCAATCGCATAACTACTGTTCCTAGTGGTTTCTTCAAGAACTAAATCAAAGTTCATATTCGTTTATCCTACTACCACAATAATAGAACAATTTTGTATAGAGTATAGGGAGCTTGATGTCATAAATGTGTTTCCGAGAAGGATACAACTATACAGTGGTGATAAGTTATGTTTTTACAGCAATATAAAACTTTGTTATGTGAAATTTTTGGCTATGTCATTAGTTCAAAAGTTTTGGTAAATTAAGTTTTCAGTCAATATTTATATTTAGCTAAAAATATACACTAAATATGACCAGTATTGCTAAAATTTGTTATACTGGCTAAAAAACAATGTCACCGTTCTAACCGGTACTCTGCTATCCTAAATGCACATTTACTCACATGGATTAAATTATCAGACATGGTTTTTGACTACAAATAAACGTCATATTGATTCTGGTGCTATCAATAAATCTCCCATTCATCCATTAATCACGTGACATGTGTTGAACGTACATTTAAGTATACAGCTATATAATCAAAGCTTGCACTGTCCAACATTTAGTCTAAGGAATAAACATCCAAACGTACAGTACAGTTCCATGTGTGACGAAACTACTTAACACGCAGGTCATGCGTTTTATTTAGAAGATAAAAGCACGCACTTCATTCCATGTAAAACCATTTCAATAAGCCTATCAGGAACATGGTTTTCTTAACTGTCAAAATGGCTAAAACACGTTTTTTTCCCCAGATTGCCGTATCTGGGAATACACCAACCAGAACCAAAAGCAAATTTAGGAACATGCGTTGAATTTAAAGCCATGCTCCCTTATTTCTACTCTTTTTTTTTAATTTAATTTTTTATAACATTAAACGAGGACAGAAATCACCAATATGTTTTGCAGTTTTGTTTAAAATCGTTTTTACCGCGAATTTTTTTTACAGCAGTAAAGTATACAGTTTCGGCTAGTAAGTAAATAAACAAAAAATCCGTTAGTGACATAATTAGCCCAAATCATATCATTTAAAGTCTTGAAAAAAATATCTGATACGAAGAAACCATTTTTTTAAATTGTCAAACAGATTTTTTATGTTATATTTTAGGCTTAACAAATTGTTACCGCGAAAGCAGTACAAACAAGAAAGCATGAATTAAAAAATATACTTCCCACAAAAATACCCGCTTTTTAAATTCTTATTAGAAAAATAATAATATTAAATCACTTCACACCAGTAAAGTGGCTTATGCGTATACGTAGATACTTAGGGTCTGTGCTAATTTTGTTCCTCACACACACACACACAAGCGCAATTTAGCTAATAAGCCACCCGTCCATAGACCGGAATTATTTCAATATTAATTTTTTCCAGCGGAAAAATGTTGTGACTCGCACTGTCCTTGTATTATTGAGGACATTTTAACCTTGGAACCAATATGTAATGGGCTTCATACTCAAGATCATTTATATGGGGATAAACTAACTAAAAGGCATCCTTACAACGAATTGTTCTATATGGTTTTATGTTTAGTACAGGTCGTGCAATGAGTTTAATTACTGTGCAATATCTTTTAAATTGGACAGTGTGACTGTAAAGGTTAAGTTCAGTATCTTGAAATACAAGAGCATATCTGCAGCAGCTCATTGGCACTATGCAGCACAGTCCGCGTGAAAGGAACTGATTCGGCGATATTAAATCTCAAATGCTATACCAGTGAAAATTAGCGTTATTGAACAATATTACTACATAAAAGATAAATTCTGATTCACAATTATACACTCAAACCAACGTGGGCAAAAATATTGCAAATAATTTATGAATAACGAAATTAAATTAAGCACAATAATTATATTTATTAATATGTATCTATCTGGCACTATGACCAGTAAATTATCCAATGATATTTTTAAAAGGCTACAAAATCTTGAGAACCTATTTTCAGAATGTATAAAATTAGAAAGACCAGTTTGACAACGAAATCATCTAAACGCATGGTGAATCGATATTTGTTCCAAGTACAGCTACAGTATACTAGAAATCTATTAAGTTAACGTTATAGAT
Source organism: Medauroidea extradentata (assembly GCA_003012365.1). Lineage (NCBI taxonomy): Eukaryota > Metazoa > Arthropoda > Insecta > Phasmatodea > Phasmatidae > Medauroidea > Medauroidea extradentata. The sequence goes on along the minus strand of PNEQ01026615.1, from coordinate 62,128 downwards.
ATTAATCACTTTACATACTGTTAAACGCGGGTGGATCTCATGATAGGACTGAATTGTTGAATTATAGTTCAAACATATACGTTACATAATTTTGTTTTACAGAAACTAATAACTAAATTTCTAATTTTTGAGGGTTTCGATAAAGTTTTGTGATTGTAAATCTTCTAGCCAACGAGTCAAATTAAGCCTACATAGGGAGAATAATTTAAATTTTCGGAACGTTCTACCGCATATATGTACGTAAGTACGTACTCCAGTTGATAACCGGCATTTTTTTTCCTCTGGAAGGTCCAGCAAATTTATTGTTATAGTAGCGGTGATCTACGTTATTTAAGGGTTCGAGAGTGGTAACGAAAGACCAACCGAGTGTTTTAGGAGGAGAAGGGGGAGTGAGAAAGAAACCCTCACCAACGTCAATCTCGTAAAGTGAACGATGAAATTTTAACGCTTGCTAGAACTTTTTTTTAAGGTATCGCGAGTTGTTTTTTTCCTCTGCTCCCATGCCTTTTCTGGCGATGTCATACAACCGAGATTTCTACGTCGTCTGTTAGGATTGTGGAAGAGTGGAGAGGGAATGCACCAAAGGGAAGGGAGGGCTGATGAAGTAGAATAGAGGAAGAAAGGGGCTCCTCTTGCCATCACAACCGTGAAACAACTCATTTCGATTTTGAGATCGCTCCTCGGTTTAGCACCGCCCGGTCGAAGCCCGCGGTTTTCACCGGAGACCAACCGTCCCTTGTCGTTTCTCCAGAGCCTAGGGTTCGTGATGGGGAATGGAAAAGAGGGGGAGGGGGTTAAAACGGGGTTGAGGGTGGGTCATGCCGCGTTGGCGCAGAGGCAAAGCAGAGACCCGAAGGGGGATGGAGTTAATGCGGCATGAAGCCGTTCGGTGCATGGACGGGCGAAAACAGAGGCAGAGAAGGCGGATTTGGGAGGAGGGAAAAAAAGAATATTTTAGCAAGCGAGCCGCAACGAGGTAAAAAAAACCCGCGATCATTACCCTTTTAGCGAGCCAAGCGACTGAGAAGGATCTTCTGCAGCCCCTTCCTCTGGCTCTGCAGGCACGCGCTCCAGTTGTTAGGCAAAGAGTACTTAACCCCCTTTTCAACTCCTTCTTTATTTTCGCGTTAAGGTGAAATCGCTACGTGCCAACAAAATTCGCTTAATCTATCGCAAGGTATGGGATGCAGTGAAGGATACGACATCTATATTTTGAGCAAGAAAGCACGCGTACATTCGTGCAGAATGTAGAATTATGATGAGTCACTCTCTGAAACGACCCGCATCTACCTTGAAGAATGTATGTTATGGAGAACACTATAACTTGTAGTTTCTAATGCACATTTTATCACCTAGTATGATTTAAATCCCTGATCCGTCTGTACTAATTCCGATTTTCTGTTGATTTCCTAAATCTGACCTGACGTGTTCTAATATGATTAATTAAGGTGGCCGCCTACCCAATCCGCTGAGCGGTACGCAGTGACTCGGCCGATGGAAGATTATTCCAAAACTGTGTGACACTGACAAATAAATTAACATGAGCTCACACCAGCCTGGGGTCCAACAATAATCTTTTAACCTTAAATCCTTGCGGCCGCAAATTGCAAACAATGGATGTTTTTTGAGGTCCTTTTCAAAGTAAGAGAATCTTTAAAATGACATTTGTGTTTCCAACACACCTTTATCAATAAACTTAAGTCATAAAATGACACACGCCAGTTTAGTGACATGAGTGTAGAAGCTAGGATGAGGCATAATGCGCCTTCTATCACACACTTTGCGCTTCACTCTTTTAGAATTCAAAGACTGCCTCATTAAGTTGGCTTTCTAGATATTCTGCGTTTAGTTAGTGTGTAAGACACTAACTATATGATGCACTAACTAGGCTTACAATATATGCAACGTAGTTCCACATCTATACCGCTCAAGCCACTCAAGTATCGTGCAATCATTTATATAACACTTTTCTTTCTATAGGACTTCAAACGGTTAACGTATCATTTTTTTGGGAATTTGGTGTAAATACGTCTAACACTAGTTCCCATCTTTTGATTTACAAATGCAGATTTTTCCCCTAGTACGGCTTCCTCAAAATTCATTGGCGTACCGAACATCATTTTGTAGGGAGGGCTAACACCCGTTTCTTCCTGCGAGGTTTGTAGAGTTCTTTACATTAATAGTAGGGGTCAGAGATAATTTAGAGAGGGCTTTTAATTTTCTCGCAGTGGCTAAGCCACTCCTAATTCCCCCTAGTTACGCCCATTTGGAAATGCTGGTTTTTAATATTTGGAAACGACCAAAAATCATGTTTCTACAAGAATTCTGAATAGTTGAACTTATAACTGTGTTTAGGTGTGTTTTATTTTTTTGTGGATGTACAAATGTAATGCACGTAAGTAGGTTGGTCAAAAAATATTCCTAACTCACGACACGTTGATTGAAACCTGTGTTTTCTGTTGTCTGACAGTTAAAACTTGGGGGTTGTCCACTGGCTTCCTTGTCGATTTCCACTAATGTCACATTCATTGTTAGTTTCGTTTGCCTGTTCTGTCGGTGTATCGTTGCAGTGTGACTGAATTTCTTATTAGGAATATCTTGACTTACTGCGTTGATTGAAACCTGCATTTTCTGCTGTCTAATAGTCATTCGTGTGTTCTCCACAGTGGTCTTTGTCGAATTCCAGTTTAACTCACATTCAGTGTGTGTGTGTGTGTTAGTTTATGATCTGTTTCGTATCACTTTTACAGAATTTTCAATAAGGAAATTCTTGTTAAATATGTATGTATAAATCCGTTAATTCTTCTCCGTTAGGAATATCAGTACTTTATTATGCGTTCTGTTGTCTCTGCGTCTTGCATGATCATTCTTATGCAGGTATAATCGACAAATAATACACAATGATATATGTCATTTCACCTACAAAATTCTTATTAAAAATACTCGACGCAACAAACATTAACATAGCGTATCTGATTACTAGAAAACTTTTAATCACAGGCAGATAGACACCTTAATACGGAGAGGGTTGGAGCAGTGTAGTGACCAGATTTTCCCCGCGGCAGTCCGGGTTCGAGTATCGGCAGTGATCCTCCCTAACTTTACATGTTGTAAAATGTGGAGACCATTACCGTTGATATGTGACTTATGATTTAAGCTACTCTTTCTTTCACACTACCTCGTTTTTTTTTTTTTTTTTTTTTTTCATACGTTCCATTGTGACATCCTAACCAACCACCAAAATACTCCGTGTCATGGACTGAAATATATTTCTCACTGGCGCCGCTCAAACACCTAAAACGTAAAATAATCGGAACTGTTTTCCAGAGTTACACCACGTTATTCCTTTCGTCCAATCGGCAAGGAAGGAGTGTTTCTTAAAGGTGTTTGAAGGCTTTCGCGGCCATTGTTGGTATAATTATTAGAGACTCGTGAATCTCGCATATTCATTCGGAGGAAAGCTAGATCTTAAACTCGTGTACGCAATAGTTACCTCCACGATTGGGCCACTGTTCGTTGAATGCGTCCTTGAGTATTACGAGTCAATAGAAACCCTGCAAGATAACTCCTGCACTACCTTGTCACATGTAAAACTGGCCACTTACATGGGTGATAGTTAGAGATGGTGAAATTTCGTGATATCAATGACCTGCATGTTAGAATCAAATATCCTATGCATACTCAAGTCCCGACCACTTGTCCACTAGCTGCTACTCAGTGGAACAGCAGACAATGAACGAATAGTCGGGACTTGAGTGTGCATAGGATATTTGATTCTAACATGCAGGTCATTGAATCCGCGAAATTTCACCATCTCTAGTGATAGTTAGAAACCGGAAAAATTCGCGTATACAATGACATGTAGGCTAGTCTGCAAGAATATATGTGCACTCAAGCCCAGACCATTTCTTCATTAGCTCCTCGCTGAAACAGTTAAACGGGCCTGTGTTTAGTTCCGTTTTTATTATTGGGTCAGCGACTTATGCATATGACGTGTCAAATAAGTCAAGGACCAATTGCGAACGTGGCTCGAACTTACAGTTGCTGGAATTCTAGCTTGTGACTGAAAGAAAACGCGAATTTTTCAGGTCCCTAGCCACAGTCAATGGACAAGTAGCTGAGGCTAGAGTGTACATAGGATTGTGCAATCCAACCGGCAGGTCAATGAACCTCTGATTTTTAGCAAAATTCGCGTTATCATTTGGTAGCTAACTAAACTTCACTTTCCTATACATAACAGAGCGTAATCTGCGATTCAACTGGCCACGAACTTTTATGTGTTGTCATTTACGTGTGTTACGTCTTTACAGAGATTGACCTCTCTACCGTGCAAGCATTCTCCGCGGAAAGTCTCGACAATATCGGCCAGTTGGAGACGTCGAACAAGCCTATAGTCACTTGGAGTCTAGTCAGCTATCAGAAAATAACGCTATAGTAATAGACAGTACTGATAGTACTCTCTATTACTACGGTATGGCTCGGTCTCAAAAGCCAATATAATCATAAGAAAGGTATAATTTGTTTTAAGGCAGCTCTTGACGGAAAATTGTATTGAAAGATATATTATTGGTTTAGTAGGCGTACATTGTGACTAATCTTTAAATGCAATGAAATAAATTTAGCTTAAATAGAATGCATGTTAAAGTTCAAATTTGCATTAATGGTTTAATGCTTTAAAGTAAAATCAGCTGATTTACCCAACTTAAAAAATTCATACTCAATAAAAACGACGTAGGCTACAAGGTCCCCTATATAAAAACAAAAATTTAATACTTTGTATTTAAAAAAGTGTTTAGTATTTAAATTTTAATTACACATTTCAGAATTGTTTTGAGTACAAAAACTTTAATTGTTTTTGTTTTTATCCAAGACAACATTTAGACTACAACTTTTTTACTCAGGGTAAATCATTTCAGTTCAGTAAGTCAGTTGGTTTACCTTTAAAGCAAATCACCGTTTTTTGAAAATTTGTATTTTTAAATGCAATTAAAAATAACTATGAAAGCTAAAAAAGTTTTAATTATAGTAAAAAATAATCACAGTGTGTATCTACAAAACAAGCAATATATCGTACAAATATAAAAGAAATTAAAACAATAAAATGTTTCCGACAAGCACCTTTAATTACGTTAATTAATAACAAAACTGTAAACTCTCGAAAATGCATGCGTTTCAGTTACCTACTCGAGAACATAGTGTTCGTCATCAAAATGTTGCTGACGTCGAAATTTTGTTGTATTTGGCAAGGCAAACTTTAATGGAGATGCTTCCAAAGTGAAGTTCTTGCACAAACATAAAATTAAAGTCAGCATGAAAATAGTTTGGAGAAATTCACCCTTCTAGCATTTCCACAAAGCTTACAGGATAGTAAATTAATCATTCACGCTCTGCAATTCTTTCAAAAAATTGTGCCGTGAACTTTAAGTGTAAACATATTTATTCAAATTTTAACTGGCATAGTCTTCAGTACGAAGGCGAGATTGCTAGTATCGCACACATTTTTGAACTTCTGTGTTACAAGTAAATATCTCGCTATACATTAATAGGCCTACCTCAGCAAAAATGCCATCACTGTGGTAAATGTTTTGAATTATTTAATTATCTACCAGCTATCTCTTTCATTTTGTTTATTGTGATGCTGACAACTGTAGATATGCACAATACACATACAAAAACTCATATCGTCAGTCCCATTGCATCAGTTACGTACCGGTATTTAACAAACAAGCTTACGTTAAACTGGTAGCTAGAGACTTATCTGCATGTGTACTGGTATATTCAAAACCGTAGAACTACCAACAAACAAATTTCAGATAAAGAAATTCAGCCACTATAATTTTGATCGGAGATGCCTATGGTCCAATTTTACCTAACAATCATCTCTGACATCGTAGTTGATTTACGAGTTATAAGTTACCCAATAAATTCTTACAAATTAAAAATTACTGCATTTTGTTGTATACCAATGTTCTCTCTAAAATATTTTATAAATATTACTGTTGGTATCTGCTTTATAACCAAAACATATTGAGTGATAAAATAGTGTACTTTTTTACATTTCAGACAGAATTAAAACCGTATATATACACTTCACTTCATTGGTTTGTGGTTAACGGAATTAGGTTTTGAAGGAAAAATGATTATTGTTGCTATAGATGGCCAAAGAAACTAGTAAGCCCAAGTGGCAATCGTACGGGAACTCAGTGGCTACTACCAGTATGAAATATATCAGCTATACGTATTTCGTTCTGTTTTAAATGTTACTCTGTGTTTTAGAAAGCGTGAGTTTCTTTTCTGCATTTTTTACCTTTTGCGTTGTTTTACCTCTGTACATATTCTGCTCTGAAATAAAAATTGTTAACACATTTTAGGTATTTTTGCTGCGTACCTTTATACATAACACAGTGTGCTTAAGTGTACCAATATCTTTGATACTCCGTAACTCTTGTAATTAAATACCACTTAAAATAGAGTATTTTGTTTGAATTAGTTTTCTAATCTACAACTAGTTAAAATATACACGAACAGTTGCAAACAATCTGTCGAAACGTGGCTTCTTTGCCTGAAATTAACGAAATTTAGATACGTAAGAAAAATGTTTTATTGCTTCTGTATGTGGCCAAAATAATTAGCACGCCTAAATGTCAAGTGATTCTAGCCGCATTAAATATGTAGGCAATACTTATATTTTAGCTCTATACATATTCTGTTATGAAACAACATTTTTAACGGATTTTAAGTAATTTTACTGCGTATTTATAAAATAAAGCGCAGTGTAATTATGTGTGAGCTGCGTCAATATAATTTATAATCCATAACCAGCTTTGTTAATCAATACAGAATTACGTTGTCAAATATGTAACTATGTAGGGGCCTATAATATGCACAAGCAGCTCCAAAAAGTATTATCGGGACGTGTCTCGTTTTCCTGAAATTGTGGGCGGTCTTATGTTTTCGTTGGTACAGTGGGTAAAAATCGTATACATAAATATCGGCGCAACTCTTGTCTCGAAGAATGGGAGAAAAGTGAGACATGATTCTGTAACGCCTCTTGCAGCTTGGTATGACAGACCATATTCCAACCAAAGTGAAATCTCTATAACGAACGCTTAACGTCGAGTAATAATGGCACAGAGTATTTGTTTGAACTTTGGCCGTCATTCCGTGCCGCTAGGAGCGCTTGTGAACCATATTTTTCTACAGAGCTGCCGAGATTAGTATAGTCAGTCATTTGCTATAGGTTCTAAAAGTTGTTTGCTAAAACCTGTGAGGATTTATCTCGGGATTTATACAGTCCTGGTGCAGGCTACATGAACCAATGAACACACATATTGAAAACACACAAACGACGAGAATCCCGCAAGGCACACAGCTCGACGAGAGCAGTGGAACAAGGTTTAATTTGTTGGTGTGCCAGCTAGGGAATAACCCGAAGCATTTCCGTGTCAGTCCCAACAGACTTGGCAACATCACCGGCAACGATGCTAATATCCTTGCGGAACAGCAGCGTTCAGCAGAAAACGGACTGAATGTCCCCAGCAAAGCACATACTGCGAGTTTGCCGCTCGAGAAGTTGTGTGCTGTATATAAGAACAGTGTAGGTCTCAGAAAGCCTGGCCAAATGAGGTTCCTTGAATCAAGATTTCTTGGCAACCCTGTTGATTATCCTTCTAAAGCTGAATGTTTTTACTCACTCTACAGCTTATGTAAACTTTCCATGTACCATATATCGATATAAATCTTCTGCTGAAATACTCGAGAAATTTATAGCTAAATCCGTGCTAAATAGGTCCACTTTTTTCACCATGCATAATTAACTTTATCATAAACATATAAAATGGTAAATTCACTGAACCTATGTTACGGTACAAAGTTTTTATTTGCCATCTTGCGTACAAAGAGTACGTCTCTGGTACAAAATTCAGTCGTGTGGGTACATACTTAGGTATCATATTGTAAATACATGTCAATTTTAAATTTGTAAATTTTGAAATGAAAAATCTATTTAAAAATTATATTGTTAGTGAGATAAGAAAAACAAGTAATTTTTTTCGTACCAATCAACAAAGAGTTTCTTACAGTGATATTAAATTTCAAAATTTTTTAATAATTATTGAGGACAATTTTAATTGGCTTTTTTATGTGACGTGTATGTTTGTATATATGTATATATAGGATGGTTACGTCTAAGTTTGTTCAGTTTTTGCAAGGCGATACTTGATAAAAAAAACATGAAACTGTGTTTTCAGTTAGTCATTTATAGTGAATTTCTGAAAGAGTAGTGCTACTATTGTAATATACTTCAAAATTCCTATTTAAAAGAATATTATATAAAAAATGTCTTACAATCAATGAATGGCGCTTTGAATAGTGTCTTAACGAAGAAATAAATTTACACTTAATTAGATATTCAGGTTACTGTTACACACAATGTATTTAGGATACCGACAAATTAAAAAAAAAAACTCTACGTATCATTTTTGCAAGCTATCACATTGGTATTGTGTGGATGTGACTCAGCCCATCCATCAAATTGTTATGGATTGCTCACTCCGGAGGTACAATGGAAGATGAAGACTATTCACGAGGCCAGCGATGGAGCCGTGGAATGCACTAATAATTAGGACATCAACCTCTTGTAATTGTTTAATTTGTCTCTCATTGTTCAATGTGTAAATGTGTACATATTTATGACTTTTATCATATTATTTGTTCATGTGAGCAACAACTACATCGGTTACATTTGTACAAATTGTACACGTTAATAACTGAAAATAAAGCCCTCAGTACAAGGAAAAACTTCATATTAATTCATTTATATCAATTACGCAATGCAGTAATTAAATAATCGTTCAACGTGTTACAATTTGCAAAGTGCCAGTTTAATTGAATAACATTTGGAATTTAAATACATGATTTGTTAACACAGTATATTTGGCTGGTTCTGAGCAATTGTAAGGGTTAAGTTTAGACAAGGAAAGTTGCCTCGGCACGTTTCCATTTATAATGTGCAAAATGCATCATCGAGTCGTCAAACGGTTAAAATGAGTAATTTTTGCTGCTCTACTATAAAACATGAGAATAATGTCCTTTGTGTCACCTGGATACGAGAACTAAACGGCGAAAATAAAACAGAATGACCCTCATTTTCCCTTATGAAACACCGCTGAGAGCCGATATGAAAGTAAATGACTGAAATGTAACAACTCAAAAACCATTTAAATTTAAATTTATGCCAAAACGTTTTTGCATTTTAGTATTGCGTTAAAGGAGCTCGAATACATCACTGATGTTGAAATACTTTTTAAATTAATCGGAATATTTAAGTGACTATTTTTTGCAACTTTTTAGTGACCACCCCATTACAACTACCGAAAAAAAAAAAAGAATGGTATTGGTCTACATTTACCGACGAACAATGCACAAATTAACTACTGAAATACTGCTCTTTTCTTTTCAATTTACCGCCGGTAATAGGATGTTGCATATATTTATATGTGCAAGCAAACAGCAAACCAATTTAAAACGAAAAGAAAGACTGTAATTTCCATTAGAGAAAAGCAGATAGTTTACTCAATTATTGTTTGTAAGCAATTATTGCACGAAAACAAACAGAAATACAACTGCACACTAATAAGCCAAAATTAACAATGTGATTTAAGAGCTCTGTAAGTAAGGCCCGGTAGTTTTCGCGAAATGATTTTGCCCCAATTTGTTTCAGTATCTTAAGTGTACACCTGCACCTCAACTTCATTATTATTTGCAGAGTGTTTTCGTGCAGAATCAATATTCATTTGACTGTGCCAATCAGTACATAGATAACTGTGACACATCATGTATGTGATTTGCGGGTTTAACCTCCACACGCTGGGTGTTGCGGCATCCACTCACTGACCACAAAGCAGAGAAGCAGGTGTGCACGTAAGGCACTGGAACCAAGTGGTGCAAAAATATTTTCGCGGAAACTACCGGGTCCTATCTGTAAGTGTATACAGAATTTCTACTTACGAGAAATCTCCTGAAAGTGTATAAGAATATGATTTGAAGTTCATGGCATCATCACAATTCATAAAAGTCAAAAATCACTGTATAAAGTTTGCAGAGTTAGATGAAATAATTTTTATTAAAAAATGATGCTCTAGAAATTAGTTAATATTTAACTCCTGACGTTTTGCAGTGTAGACTAAATGCAGGCATTCCATCACTACTAACGGAAAATTTATCGCGTATTGTTACTCGGTGCTTTATCGTAACGAGAAATTGAATAATAAAAATTAAATTTTAATACATAAAAATTAATACATATTAGGTGACAACACTCTCTTAAGAGGGCGTGGTACATTATTCAACGCTAAAAGCTTTCATCTATAACTGTAGGTTTCTTGAAGCCAATTTGCGAAAATTAAACAATAGCAATCCCCAGACAATAGTTTTAGCCAACGTTTCAAACAAAATTGTTTCCAGTGTGACGAACTTCTGAGGCACAATCCCTGACGCCAGAACGTCGAGCATTTAACTGCGGCGCATGATACCACGCGTAACGAATTAGTAAATCTGGATAAATATTTACTCACAAAGTTGGTAAAGATAAATATCTAGGCTTGTCGTTGAGTGTTTTATCCATATTGGCTTCGAAAGAAGCGTAGAAATCAATCGATATTTTCAGCGTTTATTTATCTACCACGCACTCATAAGGAACCACGCCAGCATTCAGACGAAACGATTTCGGCAAACCACGGAAAACCGAAATTATAATGACCGCAGCCTGGAATCTTAGCCTGGTCCGTTCCAATACGAGTCAAACGTGTTACTATTGCACCATATCACTACGCATCAGTAGATAGGGAATGAATTAAATAATTTGCGAATAACTTCTCACAGTAGAACACTTTTATATGGTTTTAAAAATGCATTGAAACGTAGTGTATTTATTGCATTATAGACAGTTTATTCGCGTCCCTAGGTTTTATGCTGTTAGGTTTAATAATGGACGGCTTACAGATATCCAAACATAAGTAAACGACACAAACATCAACGCCCGTGCTGGGATTCGAACCCAGAACCTCATGCAGCGTAGGCCGGCGTGCTACCAACCAAGCTCCGGAGACCGGCTCAAACGTTGAGATGGAAGAATTTTTGTTACGCTGCAGATTAAAGTTTTTATTGCAATCTATTCCGTGTGCTTACGTCAACTGAAGCATACACATAACCAGAACTGATTAAAGTGACGCCTAGTGTCATAACAAAGTTTTCCTTGACGCGAAATTCAATCGTGAACATGGGTATTGTACAGAACGGACCAAAACATTGCTTGCAGCACCTTAAATTGTTAACTGGTGGGAAACTCACGAGGTTGAATCAAGCTTATATTAATGTTTATAGACATGAGGAATAGATTGGTCGCTCAAATATGTTGAGCGTGATAAGTACTCGAGTGACGCTGTTTTATTTGTTGTAAGTAATATAAATGGTAAGTAATACGGGTTATACTAGAACACTAGTAATGAATTATATCTAGGGAAAGGAATATTTCGCGAGTTCAATGACCTGAGTGTTAGAACCATAATCCTGTGTATACACAAGCCCTGACCATTTGTCCACTAGCTGCTACTCACTGGAAGAGCTGGCAATGAACGAATAGACGGGGCTTGAATATGCACAGAACAATGGATTCTAACATGACGGTAATTGAACTCGCGAAATACTCCTTTCCCTAATTATATCGTCTTCAAGCACGGAGCACTAAACAGACGCGCAGTTTCTTCGTAGTAGTTTTTTTTTAATGAAAATTGATTTAGCGGTGACGCTTAGGTAGAGTCCCGGATATATCGCGAGTTCAACGACCAGCAGGCTGGACTGCACAGTACTGTATACACTCCGTCCTCAGCTACTTGTATATTGGTTGCTGCTCCAGTGAGTGAGCATTTGAATATTTGATGATGTAATTCGGGAGTTTATGAGTGTTTTTATGCATGTCCGCCATTGGCTCGGAGTCCTCAAGGTCACATTTAATAAACAATGACCCGATCGAAAAAGTTTCCAAAATATACATGTCTTAGAAATCCAACCTCTCCTCAGTTGAATCCGCAAAATTTCCGGGACTCTAGCTGTAGGATTATTTGTGGAAAGTAAGGAGTATAGTCAGATGCGTGGTTCTCTGTTCTCTGTTTATGATTTACGCTTCAAGTTGATATTTCCTAGAACCGTCTGAAAAAAGGCAAATATTTTTAGACTCAGATGTCCTAAATTATGTCTCTAATAGGCGTGATTTATTTTAAATTAACTATATAAACATTTTAACGCTAGTAAGGTCTCATCCATAAAATCAGTGCCTACGCGATTCTTTTCAAAGAAATGTAAAAACAATTGTTATCTATAGATGTCATGTTCGACGTTAGCCCAATCGAAAATGTTTAAACAGGAAAAATATTGTGAAAATGGCTTGCTATAACATTTTCAGGGCTCTACAGCGGGAACTCAGTTCGTTTAACTAACGAAGAAAACGTCACCTTAACTGAAAAACCTCCTAACTCCACTTTGAATCCATGTAGACAGAAAGAGAGAAAATCATTTAATGTACCCTACGGTGATAAAATACATTATTTCTCAAAACATAATTATAAAAAAACCATATTATATTTAATTGTTTTTACAAAATTTTGCTCCATCACTTATTGTTAATATGGTTTAAAAGGACGAAAGGCCTAGCAAAAAAAAAGTGTGTGTTTGTCCTTGAGAATTACAATTAGGGTGAGGAAAAGTACATCCTCGCATCGGTAGTTCAGTTCTGAGTTTCGACACGCGCAATAATATATCACTAGTGATGGCGGTTTATCGCGGGAAAGCTTGACTTTATGCTGGGTTCAGCTTATCAACACGTTTCTGGATTTCGCTTGTACGTAAAGCTGTTGCCCTATTAGACTGTACCAATAAGAATACCGCTGTTGTAATATTTGATGTACATTATTGGTCTGTAGAGAGCTTCGTTGTGTCAGAGTGTCATATGTATTGCAATTAAGTATAGTGTTTTCAAGGATATGTTGGCGCAGAACATTATCGCGATATACAATCATCTCTATTAATCGCACATGACGCAAGAAACTAAAGTGTTTTCAAGGGTATGTTGACACGAATAATGTTAGGCGATATACCATCATTAGAGACACTGGAAAATCGCGAAAATGTTAAAAATAGTCTCCAATTAACTGTATTATATTAACCGTAACATGTGTGAACAGTTTTGGGACGAATTACACACGCTGTGAGTCCAAGCTATGCAGTTCTAACTGGCCCTGTTGTAAAGAGAAAAAATGCTAGAAATAAACCATAGCCAATGTTGATACAAAACATTCAATGTTATACACAGCATGTTGGAGCCTAGCAAACAGTCAACTATTCCCGCGATGCCCCAGTGTCTCAAACCATCATCTCTATATATCACCGTTGCAGATATAATTTGCGTGCGCAGATCGTTATCGGAAGGTGTAAGCGCACGAGCTGTGAGACCAACCCTTGCTTCACCCGTTGAACCATCGTCTTAAGGGTATTCAAGTGCGATAAAATCATAATTATATATTTATATGAAATAGTGTTAGTTAAATAGACGATACTTGTGAGTGTCAATTTTCTCTTGCAAAACTATTTTATGTGGTATAGTTATCATATAAAGGTGCGTCAAAGTCATAATTTGCGTGTTCTGCTGCCATGCAAATAGTGAAAAACAGTTGACTGACGTAAGTGAAATAATTCACAGTGAAATAACATGCCGTGTTTTACGTAATAACACATTAAGAAACATGCCGCGAAATTTTTTTATATTAAAAAAGTTTAGTATTTTTGCAAATAATTTTTCTGTATTTCTGTCATTTTTAAAAAAACTCAAAATATGCCATTGTGTGGTTTTAAAGATTTTATTGCATAGCTCATGGGACGCAAGTTCACTGTGAATTATTTCACTTGAGTAGGTTGATTGGTTTTCACTATTTGCATGGCAGTGTAACAAGCAAGTTTTATCTTTGACGCACCATTATGAGAAAACTATGAGAGCTAAAATTATGTTTTAAGAGGAAACTGTACTCACAAGTATCGTCAACAAAACTAACAAAATTTCATAAAAATATAAAATTATGATTTCATCGCACTTGAACACTCTTAAAGAAAAGGCACGACGTGCATTCCTATTTTCGACTTATAAGAAATAATAGTTTGAGAAAACAGGCTGGGTTATTTTATTTTATTTTTTTTTTTAAGGAAAGTGTACTCTCAAGTATCGTCTACAAAAATACAACTATTTCATGCAAATATGCAATTACAAATTTCCTCTACTTTAACGCCCTTAAACGCAAAAATATTTTGTAATGTATTTTAAAACATGTGAAGCAATAGCACGTAACACGCATTATCATGGTGAAATTTATCATATCATTATATATTTATTGGTTTTTGCAGCTCGTAAGAACTAAAAACGTGCAAATTTTGACTTTGAAGTGTCATTATTAGAAAACTGTTTTTTTTTTAGGGGAAAAATTTACTCCTAAGAAACGTCTAGAAAAATAACAATATTTCATACAAATATAACAATACGAGTATTCCCCGCGAGAACACCCTTAACCGACGTCTGTCTTGGCCTGGAACATTGAGCTCATCATTTATCGTTCGCCTCGCGCCTCCCAGAGCGGGAAGGAAGACATGTCGGCACGGCTCGAGGGTCCCGGGAAACTGCTCTTCATCATTTTGTCTGCTCGTCACTGGCCTCCTGGCAACAAGCACAGATCCTCGACACGTGTCGACGCTCCATTCTCGGCCTCCGTCTGCCTCGCACATGCATTATTCTCGACGAGCGACTCTCCTAAAGGCAGTCCTCCACTTCGTACTTAAGGGAGAGTGTTAGGTCATTTTATTGGATTTTCAGTTTCTGAGCCGTAACATTTATAAAATTGTATAATCGAAATTTTGTTTTCGACAAAGCATAGCATATATTCTTAACCTATAATTCTCTTGCAATGATTCTGCATGACAAATTAATGAAAGATTCTATTACTTTTTATGTCAAGCAGTTTACTCCCCTTGAAGTGTTCTTGGATAAGTTCATGAAAGTCGGATGTGAAACGTGAATGTTATACTTTCATATAATTCGAAGGGTGCCATTAAAAATTAAATGCCAAAGTAAAAACCGTACACTATCATGAAAAAACTGTTTAATTATTTTGAGACCCACGTAACTTTATTTGATTCATAATTTTTTGACAAGTACGTAAAATTGCGATTTGAGAACTACTACGGAGCATTAAAATTGGGGCACATACCTACTCAGAAAATCACGAAGCTAAAATTGATACTGTTGACTGGCTGGAAAACTGAGTTTCGACTTTATTTTGTCACTTAACACATGGAAGTCTGAAGACATTGAGAAAGTTACATAATGGGTAGTAACTGACGTATGAAAGTGTGAAACGTATGAAAATTGAATGTCGCTGAACTGGCGTGCAGTCTTCTCGTCAGCAATTCACGTCTACGAGACAAGCAATGGTGGATTTTATAATTTTTCAACGTAATGTACCTGTTAAAATATTCTGCGCCAAAATTTTCATACAGGACTGCTAAAATACCAATTTTCGCCATTCTCGGCCACTATAAAATATACTTTAATAAGAGACACTGGAAAACCTCGGGAATAGTTGACTGTTTGCTAGGCTCCAGCGTGATGTATTATGTAACACTGAATGTTTTATATCACTGGCTATAGTTAGAGGTAAGATTATTTCGCGTATTGATTCTAGGTCAGGTTGAATGCCAATAATGTAAACTTTACTACTCCTTCTGTGATTAGACGACACATGTTCTAACACATATTTGACGACTGGAATCCAGTGATAAATAAGGCAACAAGTCGTGGTGGTAACACGTGTTACGATTACAAGCCAATGAGTATTTGATTTTGGCCAGTGTGTGTATAGGACTGAGAAGTCTAGGCTGTTGCCACATTAATACGCGAAATACTCGTGCCTCTAGCTATAGTTTATTTGTAGCATTTTTTTCTCTCTACAACAGGTCCAGTTAGAACTGCACAGCTTGGACACACAGCGTGTGTGTTTGTTCCAAAACTGTTCACACGTGTCACGGTTTATATAATACAGTTTATTGAGACTACTTTAAACATTTTCACGATTTTCCAGTGTCTCTAACTTTAATGTGTAGTGGTGAACATGAACTTGTTAAACACACGTGTAACGTTCTTTAAGGGGGGTGTCAGTCAATTTCCTTGTACTTTCAGTTTTTCAGCCATTATTCAAATGTAGTATCAACATTTTCTCTCCGACAGACTCTAAGATATATTCTTGATGAACTGCATGATGTGAATAATAATGAGATATTTCATTAAATTTAATGCAGAATCATTGAAAGGGAATTCTGGAAAGTAAACCTATTATTCCTATGCAATGATTCTGCATGATAAAATAATTAAAGATTCGGTTATTATTTTTATCAAGCAGTTATTCAATAATATATCCTACGCTTTGTCGAAGATAAAATTCTGATAATACAACTTGAATAAATGTTATGGCTAAAAAGCTGACAATACACTAAAATTGTCTAACACTCCCCCTTAAACGCTATTCCTAAGAAGACATCACTAATGCGCAGTGAGTAGTTTTCAAATAATATTTTAACGACTAAAGCTCTACACATCACCAGGCGGCCTGGGCAGTTATGCAACTTAAGAGTGTGTATTAGATAAATAAACGTTGAAAACATCAATTGATTCCTACGCTTTTTTCGAAACCAACGTGGATAAAATCCTCATTGACAATCCTAGATAATGGTATTTGCTAACTTTATCAGTATATATGTATCCAAAATTACTGATTCGTTACGTGTGACCTCTTGCGCCGCTGTTAAATGCACGAGGTTCCGGCGTCGGAGATTGTGCCTCAGATGTTCGTAACACTGGGAAAAAAATTGTTCAAAAAACTATTGTCTAGGATTGCTATTGTTTAATCTTCGCAAATTGGCTTCAAGCAACCTAGAGCTATAGGTTAATGCTTTAGCGTGGAATTATGTACCACGCCCTCTTTAAACGACCTCCCTAGACAGGCTGCGTTTCTGTGAGTATGGCAGGAATGGAAAGGGTGCCGTTGATCGACTTATGTATTGTATTATCGCCTCTCCGCGCAAGCCCCTCAGATGGCGTGCAGTGCTTCACTATTATATTTTCTCCTATGGGACTTTAAGCGACGACCACATTATTTTATTTGTGAGCGGCATAGTTCAAGTCTAACGCTTCTTTCTGTTTTTCGAAACCGGTTGTTAATTTTCCCAAATACGGCAGTCTGAAAAAGTCATATTTTTCCCCATTTTGAGGGGCGCGAATATGATGTTCCTGATGAACGTGCTAAATTTTTAAACCTATAGCGACATAGTTTCAAGTGTGTGTCCTTTTCGGTGATAAAGAAATATAATGTGCGTTTAATAGTTTTGTCAAAAAAAATAATAGCCGTGACTCGTTGCAACGTATTTGAAGCGCACGTAGGGAGAAGGATGTTCACGTGGCATAAAATTCAAAATTTTATATTTGCTTGGCATAGTGTCAGTTTTATAGACGTTGATTATGACTCCATTTTCTACTTGTATAAATATTTTACCTCTCATAGTTTTCCCTATAGCAGCATGTGAAAGTCAGAATTCGCAAGTTACAGGAACATGGGTATAACAAAAACCAAGTGACTTACTCGAAAGAAATAATTTGCTCTGAAATAAGATGTAATTGGCACTACGCTATAAGATTTAAAAACACACAACAGTCATTTTGTCTTTTTTTAAAAATTACCATAAATGAAGTAAATTTTCGTCATATTCGGATTTTTTTCAAAAGTACAAAGGAATTACATTCTGTGTTTTTAAGTCTTTAATCATAGTGTCCTTTATATCTGATTTCAGTGTAAATTATTTCATTCTAGTAAGTTACTTGGTTTCTGTTATACATATGTTCCCGTAACATGCAAATTCTGACTCTGACATGCCGCTATGGGAAAACTATGAGAGGTAAAAATTTTCTACAAGTGGAAAATGTAGTCACAAGTAATATCTATAAAACTAACACTATGCCAAGCAAATATAAAATTTAGAATTTTTGCCACATGAACGCCCTTAAGTCAGATCCTGGATGTAATTTTGTTTGAGTCCATGTCGCTACCATCACCCATAGTGTAGCAGTGTAGTTGTCGAAACACGCTGGATTCGATTCACGGTGATGGCTGCGGTGGTCCAGGGGTCAGACCTCTCGCCTCCCACCAAGGCGATCCGGGTTCGATTCCTGCCGGGGTCGGTCCACGGATTTTCGCATGTGGGAATCGTGCCGGACAATGCCGTTGGTCGATGGGTTTTATCGGGGATCTCCCATTTCTCCCGCCCTTTCATTTCGATGCCACTCCATACTCTATTCATGTCTCCCCTTACCTGCGCTGAAGACCTCGATGTTTAGCGCCAACTAAAATATATCACTCACTCAATTCACGATGTTTCTAATTAGTTCTGTCAATCACTCCATGCGGATACTCCCAATGTTACAGCTAGTGAATTTTTGGAGAGCAGAAATTCGTAATAGTTTGTTTCAGAGCATGACGTGCACATCTTCAGCTTAGCTTCATGGTTATTTGCAGAATGTATTAGTACAGAGGCGTCACTCATTGGAAGGCGCCGATCAGAACAAGGTTACTGCGACACCACATATCAGTTTCTTTGGAAGCCCAAGTCTCTGAGAGTTAACAACAACCAATCACATGCCACGAAGCAGAACTGCAGATATACACAAGGCATTCGTACAAATAGTTGCAACATTATTTTAGTCGCACATTACAGGTTCTATCAGTAGGGACCCTTGTTTTTTCGCGAAAAGAATTTTGCCCCATTTGTTTCCGTGCCTTACGTGCACATCTGCAGTTCTGCTTCGTGGTCAACGATTGGATATTTTAACTGTCACGAGCCTTGAGAGTCTACCGGCAAATCACAGACGTGTGGTGTTGCAGGAAAGATTTTGTAATTTGCTCAGTCAAATGAGATACGGCTCTTTACACAGACATGCTGCCAATAACCATGAAGCAGAATTTCAGATTAGTACGTAAAGCACTGAAACAAACCGGGGCAAAATTCTTTTCGCAGAAACACAGGGTCCCTATCTATCAGATATTTCTTATAAGTCAGTCCATTGTTGCGTCCATTCATTACCCTCATTCTCTGTTATCCTGGTTCCTTTTCTAACTATACCATGCTGTCAAACGAGATGTTAAACCATTAGACCGGGTTTATAAACTACGCAACAACGAAATAACGCAATAAACGCATAACGAAACAAATTTTACAATCGTTTATTAACACCGCAAGCAACACAAAGTAACCAACACTACAACTCAAAATTTCGGATAGGCAACAGAAAGTTTCTCTCCGTATTTTTCCATTACAATTATATTTTGTTACTCATCTTTGTTTTCTATTATATTCGGTTGTTTCTGTATTTTGAAATAGTAACCAAATAGATACAAGCACCGTGTATTTGAAGACACTTTCTAAACAAACACAAAAAAGTATGTAACGAATTGGCGGAATCACAGACTTCCAAATACAATTTTTACTAGTTTAGAATGTAAACTTTCGATACACAAGGCGGTGAAACGCAAGAAGTTGAAAGTTGGTGAACTCTTGAATTGCAGCCTTGCGTACTTGCGTTTCTTGCGTATTTTATGAACGGATATATATCGACTTTGTGTGTTCAATTAGTTGCGTCTTGCGTTCTTGCGCTGTTGCGCAGTTTACAAACCCGGCCTTACACTTACCACTCTAATCTTTCTTCTTAATAGTCGTGAAACCTATTACTACATATCGTCTAGCTTTTCCTTATACGGGATGTAACATTAAGACATCCTCAGTCTAGGAAGGTAATAACACAAAACTAAGATTAAATAAAGATAAAGCGTGTTGTTTTACGCAACGTAATGAAATCATACGTCAAAATTTCTTTCATAACAGCACAGTGATTGGCCATTCTGTATGGTGTTTTGTTATCCAACGTTCAGTTGCAGAAGGCAAGGCAAAAACTTTGTGATTTATCTCTTCTTCAGTTCTCTTAGTGTGATAAAACAGCAGTGGAATACGATAAAAGGTAGCTAATGATAACTAAGAGATCTGCTTCGTCATTTTCTTAACACTGTAGAACAAGATACTAAAATGAATTGATTTCCGAATTATATTTGTTGAGAAATGTTTTTTTATTACTTAACCTTCATGACTTATTAACCTCCCTTTAAAGGAGACCTTCTGACTCGCCATGACCTCCAAACTTTAAAGGTAAGCAAGCAATGAGACATTAAAGTCTCATTGATAACTGCATTTCTGACAGATAAGATAAATTGCGTTTGATAAGTAATTTTCCCAGCAATCCCCTTGTGAAATTTTGGAAAGTAATGCAAAACCAAAATTGTTATGTCTGGACTGGGAATCAAATCTAGGAACCCTTGACTGCAAGTCAAATATTAACCCCTCCTTCACCTCACTCGGTATAGTTATAAAAATTACTCTTGCAGTGTAAATTTTCATCGAAGAAAAATATCTTACATAATAAATTTTCGTTTTGTAATAGTAATATACAATAATTAATATTTGTAATTATTTTTGTGAAAGGAAGTAAATTAACAGTATTCGGCGTAGCCATAAAATTAATTTTACTATAATGCAGCGTTAAAGGGAATGTTCATACAAAATCAATATATTCAAGAATCCAAAATAAGGCACGTATTAAAGATACGCGTAATGATGGAAAGTAATTAAAGCCTGATATTTATATATCTTCATTTAAATATGTTTAATGCCGAAAAATCTTGAAGTCAAACATTTTACAAATTAAACTTAGTGGCACTTTCCCTAAATGGGACTGTTTTAAAACGTTTCATGTTAGAAAGTAAAATTTATATGATTTTCTTCAAGTTCAAGATATGTTTTTTGTAAAGGCCGTTGTTAAAATATGTTTTACCCTCGGGTAATTACAACTGATTTTCTTGTTTTACAATGTGGCGGAAGATCTTTAAACTCATTTGGATTAATCATTACTATCAGAAACGTTTTCTACAAGATTACGATTTTCGTCATCCAGTTTTAGCAAAATTTATTTTTTTAGAAGAAAAATGCAGTCCTCAAGCATTAATTTAAGGATAATTCTGTTGATCAGTAACTGAAATTTATAAAATAACTGTAGGAGACGGTAGGGAACATCTTGAAAAATAAGTATATTATTTGCTGGCAATCAATAATATTGCAACTTTTTGCATAAAATCAGGCTAAAAACGCAGTAGTTTCTTCCTACAAACTGTGTCTGTATCGGCCCTTCAGGAATTACGTAAATTATGAACAAGTATATTACTAGTTGCGTTTACTGAATTACCAGGAACAGTTAATTAGAAAATAAGTGGTATAAACTAATATTTTATTCATATTTCTGATAAGCCAAGGGTTGTTTTAACATCGAATGGTTCATCTTTCACACTCCAAAAGTAAATATATATATATTTATTTATTAAGTTCAGAACATATTAATTACATTTAACGTGATTAAGTTTTTAAAATCTTAATAGTTGAATACTTATTTGGCTGCGTGTGTTACGTCATTTTAAAAATAATGCCCGGTTAATAAAATGATAAATGTAACTGAACATTTTGACACAAAAACTGACAGTGATTGCAATGTTATACAAAATAAAATCACTTGTGTTTAGCTAAATAGTGAGACCATATTTCAAAACACAAGCACGAATACATGTTTGTAATGGTAAAATATTCATATTGTTAGTGTTCGATTCGGTGATTCTAAACGTTGCCGTAATGCTTTATGTAACACAGCTAGAACTAGTTTTCTGGATACTATAAGCGCGACGTCAAGACAATAAAACAGTACTCCACTTTTATATGAAATCATAATTTTTTTGTTCAGAGTTAAATGCGTTTGTGTATTCAAGTACATGAAATAGTTTTCGACTTATAGCGAATTTTAATGTGTGCGTAAATTTTTTTTTTACATAATTACACCATAAACGCTGTAATATTTGTGTGTAATTTTACAATAAAATTATTGTAAAACAACTGTCAGAACATTATTTAGTCAAGTAAAGAATGAAACCTTGTAGAAATTTACAGTAGATAAATATATATTAAATGTATACTATAATGTAAATAAATTAACGTTCATAAGACTTCCGTTAAATGTTACGTTAAATCAACTTCGGCGTCCTGTTTAGTTTTAAGGAGCTGTTTTGTATATTTAAGAGAAAATGTTTCTAAACTTAACGCCGCAAAAGTTCAATGCTACTTGAAACAAATAATTTTTTAAAATATTTCCAAAGAATTACGTTAGAAATACTCAAGAATACTGAAGATATTTACAAGTCCGATAAATCAATTGTAAATGTGGCAGTAAACTTTTGTTGTGTTACGAATTTTTAGAATTATTATTTTACAAGTTTTGTAAAATCACATTTTTTACATAATCAGCAACGTGTTCTTCGGTTGCTGAGTAACAACATTTGCGGCGAAAATAAAATAAAAAAAATGTTGGGTGGGAAGTTCTCTTCATAAAGGATAAAGAAAGGCTCTGTTTTGTTAGTATGGCGTGTTCTGCTCTTTTTTTGTGGTGCGTACGACTTGCAGATAGGGCGTTGACGAGCATGTATCGTCTGCTAAGATATCGGGAAGCAATGAAGTGCGGTGTTTTAGACGCTGCGAGAGAGTGGTGTTGAAGACTTTGCCATGGAAAGTCACCGTGAGGGAAAATGGAACACTGGCGGCGTCGCGAAGTAATGTGTAACCCTCTGAGTTGCATCGTTGTGTTTACATTCTGTGGAAGCTCTTGGTGATTTAGCGTGCTGTCATGTCCGAAAAAAAAACAGTCAAAAACGCAATGATAAGGCAGAAAACTTTATGGCTGCAATCCCTGTATATTTTCTTTTTCTTCCGCGTGAATACTGTTCGCAGAATACTTTTGTGACATTTCGTTACACAAATTATCATTACACAAAGAACCTCTATTAAATATTTTCACCGTTTTGAACATATTCATAAAAGAGATAATATATTTGAATTTTTTTAAATTTGAAATTCTTAAAACGATTGTAATTTTTAAGTCGTTGTTTCTAGTTAACTATATGTTTTACACCCGCCAGGCATACGAAAAGAAACTTAGAAATGTCGTAACAAATGTGTAATTACGAGATAATATTACAAGATACGTGATAACCTAATAACGTCGAATGATTCAGAGCCAAGTAAAACTGTAGTTATAACAGTATAAGTAATTACAGGTCGTTCGGGATAAAGTGAGCACTAAAAATTTAACATTTGAAAAATTACACTAGCCGTTACGGCATATGATTCTACATTAACTCTAGTTGACTTACTGCGTGTATGATTGGCAATGAAAGTACATAGTATAGTTCCGTGAATTTTCCCATTTAAATACAATAATGCTGAAACTAAATAAACAAAAATCGATATAATTGTAGTTTATACAAACAATAAAATTTTTTTCGTAAATTTATATAGGCATCTACTGACTGCACAATTTATTTTATACGCGTAACCATCAAGTGACGTGTCCAGAGAGGTTAGGCAGTTCCCGTAGTTAGTCGTTACGGGCGGAAAGATACGAGTTGGTATGAAAATAGAAACTTAACAGGGCTTTTTTCAGTGCTCACTTTATCACGAACCGCCTATACGTTCTTACTGAGATAATATGTTCGTGAGTGTAATAACCATTACGTTATCTGTAGAAATGATACGCAATGAGAAAAACTGGTACATGTGTTATTCAATAATGACGTTTTGTAGACATTCAGTTGAGGAAATGCCAAAAAAATTTTGGAACTATTCAGTTACTTCGCAAAAGTCCAAACATGTAATTTACACATATTCTTATAAATACAAGACAGACATTATACAGTAACCAGTACATTTATGTCAAAATACAAATGCATTATTGGAATATTTATTTTAAGCTGTTAATAGCAATTTAAATAATGACAGCCAAGAAACTTATATGTGTATTTATATGTAATTAAATGGAATCCATAACTAAATGTTGAGAACGTTTATTGAAATTTGCATTTAAAGTCCTTACATAGAATTTCCAAAAAAAAAATAGAAAACCTTGCTCAATATTTTATGCGAATTTTGTGAGCAAATATTTTTATAAAGTAACGAGTTCCTGGTGATTAATTAAAGTGAAATTATTTATTAACTTTCATTTCAGCGCAAGAGATTATTTTAAAAAATTACTCGCTGCCAAGCCGATTTCTAATACTGAAACTTTGGCATTAACTTGGCCTACAGAAGTTCTGAAATGTTTTATATTTCTACAAGGCAAAGAGAGAATAATTTTTTACATTGTATACAGTTGGCATTGGTCGACTACTATTGCTTATACTATACCTGCGACCATCCATAGAAAAAATTTACTTTCTTTTTACGGAAGGTTACTAGAAAAAAAAAGGATACAGGAGGCGTGACAGTTTAGTAAAGTTGTAATATATGTGCCATGTCAGATATAAAATTGCAATAAATCTCATTGCGTGGAACTTACAGCGAAAACTGAAGAGTTCGAATGAGACCAAATTTTACGATCATACATTTTTAATGGTTGACTTTTAATCCACTGCAAAACTCAATTATGGTTGTCAGAATTTCTACGTTTCACACAATCTTACAGTATGCACAGTTAATCTGAATTTAATAAATGAAAACCTACATTAACTGTAAGCAAAAACAAATGATAATAATTTGGAACAAAAAGTTTACTTCATTATATTTTTTGATTAATCCTTTAGACCTAACCAGAACACATATTTTGTTCGTCCTGAAGCTCTTGTTTCTTAAAAGCGGTGAAAAAAGGTAATCATTAAGGGCGCCGCCTACCTTCAGCAGTTTTGTGCGTTAGAGGCTCAAAAGTGACGGAGCTATAAGGGCGACCTTGAAGCGCGCATCCAATGCCACATCGCCACAACTAGCAAATCGCTGAATTAGAGTGCAAGATTCCTTCCGGTCCATTTTTACTATGGGATTTCAAACGGTGACAATATAATTTTATTGGTGGAAAATCTGTAGCAAAGTTCAGTGCTTGTTTCTTCCTGTGTTTCACGTACGTCCGGTTAACCGTTTAAAGTGAGTTGCCTAAAAATGTCGTTTTTAAATATATTGGAGGGCTTCACAACAATGTTAGAATTGTGCCTTAAGGTCTCGCTCTTTAGTTTAGTAGTGTTTCTAAAGTATGTTTTTAAACACAAATTAATAAATATATCAACAATTAATTCTGGCAGTTTTAACACTTATATATCATCGTTTGTATCTGAATTTTTCTGTTCCAATACACCAAACAGATTTTTAGATTTTTGCCCCTGAAATAGCGCATATTTTGTTGTCAAAATAAGCCAAAATGAAGCAAAGCAATTTTTTTTCTAGCAAACGGTACATTATTTTTAAAAATGCTCTGGCAAAATTGTGTATCGTAGGACTGTACACAGTCTCAAATTTTTTCAAAGCATTTGGTTAAAAAAATATTTAAGTAATTTGCAATTGTTTGAAATAAATTAATGATCATGCCCTTAACAATGATATTCCGTTTTCGCCCGTACATTTGGCGAAATGAGCTCAATTAGAACAGTTTTGTAATAAAAACGTATTTCTGAACACACGAAAATGTATTTGAAATGCTTGGTAAGTGGTGCCCTTAAGATTGAAAACTGAGTGAAAGGTACTGTGCAATTTCAATTTGATTTTTAAACAGTACAACAATCACCACTGTAATAAACTTATTCCACGGAAATTATCACATGTATATTATGAATTTTAAACTTATCTAATTAAAGTTGTAGTATGGTTGGCTTACCAATAATTAATAGAAATAACTAACGTGCTAAACCATTAGCATACAGGTTTTCAAAAAATTAGTATTTAAGCGTCACAAGCCAGGCGCCAGTGATATTTTTAAACTCCTAGAAAAATTGTACGTTCAAATGGTACCGACAATGTTGAATTGAGTGTTTTCAGAAACTGCATACTGAGTAGCCATTTAGACATTCGCTGTTTGCAAACCACAATGTACCTACAATTCTTTGCAGTTACCAACTAAGCTTTATGGCAAACAGAAACTCATCCACGTTGAAAATGGATACGTGAATAATTCATTTATGCAATAATGCCAGTGAGGTGGTCACACTTCTACTCAAAGAAAAAAAAAGAGCTCAACACACTACGTGCATGCATACCATGAATAAGTAATGTTGCGACAAAACTGTTGATGAAGAGAACCTTAAAGGATTGTAGTTGCGTATCAGGAAGTTCTATAGAGTTGCAAACGTTATAATATGAAAGATAACATGAAATTTACTCTTTCAAGGAAGTAGATATACGCCGTGCGTAATGGGAGCTTCTGTATTTATTTACCTTATTGTTTATTTTTTGTTACATTTTAGATAGAAGTTTAAAAATCGTGTATAAACTTAAGAAATAACGGTTAACGCTATCAAATTTTTGCTGTACTGCACACGCATCATTGTAAAAGCAAAATATTCAAAAGTGATATTCTGAGTATGACTGTGACGAGCCATGGAGTTGTAAGTCTCCAAAATTTTATATTAATTAAAATTGTAACTATACTATAAAAGCAGAAATAAATAAATAATATAGGGTCACCCGTATCCCAAAATTAATAATAAATATTTTAATCGTCACTAGAGCTTCTGAACCAACCTTAAATAAATAATTTTCTGGGTCGAGCATAGTTTATTATATCAGGCTATTCTGTATATTTCCATCACATGTAGATACATACCCACGGTGATTTGTGACCATTTAACATCTAAACTGTTTTCTTTTTCTGTATTTTAGTTTACAGCTTTTACGAAAACTGTCTTCCTTACAAGTGTGTACAATTCAAATACACAGGGTGTTTTCAAAAAACACCGACAAACTCCGGCAGGTGATTCCTTGAGAAAAATAAACTAGAAAGTGTGTAAGACTTTTGTACGTAACCGTAATATTAAGGGAGTAATTCGCCGTTTAGTATCATATTTCAAAACTTTGATTTTCCAACAAACCGAATACTAATTGACGTAAACTGACAAAACTCATGCTATTACTTCATGACAATACGACCGACAAACCAGCAGTGAACGCCAGTAGATACATTCAACCCTTGCGAAAATAAAAGGGGTGGCCATCCTTTAATTGCTGACAACTTTTTTAACGTAAGGATAATCCAACATTTAAAAGTGAATTATTGGGTAATTTTGGACATAGTATTAAAAAAGATCCTCTTGTAGCGACTTTATAGGACTCATAGTTTCCGTACAAAAAGCACGTGAAGTTTTGGCGTGGTGACACAGAGCCTAGTATGTAGGCAACACTGCGTACACGAGTGTCTTACTGTAAATTTCACGTACCACAGTTTAAATTGGTCACATAACCGTAACTAACACTTTGTTCCTAGCTGAATTTGTGTGTATTTTGAAAAAAAAAAAAAAAAAAAAAAAAAAAGTTAACCGTTCAAGCGAAATATCTCGTCGGTACAACGCACGAAGTTAGACATTTAAACAATTTGTGTAATTCCGGCACTACTGAAAAGTATAGGGCAGCCGATATTGTTTTCAGACACTCTCCGGTATTGCCGAGACCAATACTGATATTTTCTTGCGAAGGAAAAATAACATGATTGAGAGCGTAGGAAATTATATACTTAATTTTCAAAACACTTCGTCAACGAAAATTCTAATTGTCTTAATTTTTATTGTTTTAATCCTCCTTACGCTTTAGATAAATAAAAATCTACTAACCAAAAACTAGTCACTGACTCAAACATATGCGGGCGTGTGATAAAGTATATGATTTACATTTTGATAGACGTTATGCAATTTTAGTTTAAAATTGACGTCAGGAATAGATAAACTAACAGCAATCAATTAAATTAAATTTGTAATGTAGTCGCGACTGTGACAGGGCTTAGGAGTATTTTTCTCTGCCAGAAAGTTGTGGTGAAAGTTGTGCAGCCTGCGTAGAGAGAAAAAAAGTTTGGAATTTTAAGCTCTTCCACTTCAAAAGGAGCGGGTGGTTTGGATTTATCGGTACCGGAACAGCCCTGCTGTTAACTTGTAGTCAAATGTCAGGTTCCAAAATACTCCTAACATTACAATATCATATCAGTTACGCGATTTCATGTCAGTAGTGTACATCAACACATTATTCTTACCTTCCATATTCCTTAACCCTAGTATTGTGTCTGCCCGTTCTGTAATGCAGATTTCCAAAATGTTAGTTATCACTCAAACAATGCAGTACAGTGTTATTTTAAACACTGTTAACGGTTTACTGCAGTAAACATTTTTGTTATCAAATATGAACACTCGTTAACTGTTAAGTGAAGTTTAAGGCCAAAACACTACCTTATACCAATTTATTTTAATGGTGTGTGTGTGTTGAATACTGTAAGAGTTAACGGCACATGTTAACAAACAACACGTTTTAACCTAAATCGTAATATATATATATATATATATATATATATATATATATATATATATCCGAGAAGAGACTACCCCAACCCATCTCTATTATTGTAGACTACAATTTGTGCTGTCACGGACATGCTAATGCTTTGTGTAACGTTGGAGCTTTATTGAGCAGTTTAACGAACATAAAATACTCATTATTTCACATGCACAGTTATAATTTATTTAAACAAAAAGAAACACAAATTCAGCTAGGAACAAAGTTTTGGTTACTGTTACGTGACCTATTTAAACTACGGTACGTGATATTTACAGTGAATGTCTGTCGCCATATGTGCGGCACTGCGGAATAAACCAGACACTCTTGTACACAGTGTTGCCTACGAACTAGGCTATGTGTCACCACGCCAAAAATTTCACGTGCATTTTGCACGAAAACTGTGAGTCCTCACAACGCGAATATTTTTTAAATTAGGTTATAGCAGAGTTATAAATATTATCGTACTAAAAATTATAAGAATTAAAGTTTACCATTTTTATGGATTTTGTGTCTTCAATCCCTTAGTATTCTAAATATTGTGTTTAATTTTTTTTCTCGAAAGCAAATCGTATAGCTATGTGCCAAATAAATTGACGTCTGCTAATAAAATATCGAATCGACTAAAAATTCCAACGAATTATGAAGAGTAGTTTAGATTTTATCGACGAATGAGTATTTCAGCTGTTTGCTGGACATATTACCTTT
Organism: Medauroidea extradentata; assembly: GCA_003012365.1. Lineage (NCBI taxonomy): Eukaryota > Metazoa > Arthropoda > Insecta > Phasmatodea > Phasmatidae > Medauroidea > Medauroidea extradentata. Next base: position 32,848 of record PNEQ01026615.1, on the reverse strand, counting down.
CCATGCCCCTTAAAATGTGCGTGTTGATCACCACTTTAAGTCATGTTTGACCGAGCCTTCCACGTGAAACCTACACACCTGCCCTGTAGCTTCCGCATAGTGGCAACGAGACACATGCTGATCATGTCTGTGTCGCCTCTATCACTTACTCGTTTCGTTGGCTCCATTCGCAGAACTGCACCTTATGTGGTCCTTTGACCACTGGCCTTAACGTTTAGGAGACAGAATGTAATACATGGGAAATGAAACCAGTTGTAGGAAATCCCTTTTTGAAAGTACATCGTTGTATCAACAAGTGGTCTGAGTCACCGATTTTTACCTGACGAGGCAATATCATGTACCATGTTTAGTTACGTGTTTTTTTTTCTTTTTACTGACATCATTCATTACAAGTGAAAATGGCTATATCCGATTATGAAAAATAACTGCTTAATATAATAAATCCGCTATGGCTATTGTACTAACACATTTAACAATGTACAGTACATACTTTATATTTTCAAAATACTAATTATTAAAATATTTAATTTGTGCAGCGCTTACAATTTTTCAAAACAAAGACGATTTTGCTGTTTAGTTTATTGACAAATTTTTGTGAGACTGTATTAAACAGTTCACGGACTGATTACTCGATGTACACCGACCAGATCCACAGAAATGTCATCCTTATAGAACCGTGGAATGTGTTTATCCAAACGGTCTCAGCCAAAACGGTACTTTTAGAATCCTCGGAAGTTGTAAGAGATTGTAGGACATATTGTTCAGAGATCCTTTCTACATTGGAGACACAGTTGAGATATTTTTCAGAGGTGCCACCTTCTCAAAAAACCCAGTGGCAATAGTTTTCAAAGGTTCCGCCTGCACGAACAATCCAGTAAAGAAATCAGGTAAAGAAATATATTAACGACTGAGTGGTGATATTTTTCAGAGATCCTGCGTACACTGTAAAGTCACAGTGGTACTATTTTTATGCTGTTTTGCCTACACCTTAAACCCAGTGAATATATTTTTTCAGAGGTACTACCTACACAGACGAAACAGTGGAGAAAATGTTCAAAAGTGTCCAGCGATCAATTGTAATAATGAGGAGAAGAAGGGAATCGAGTTTCCAAAAAAATGAGTTACTAAAGTTGTACGTATGTACGTTCTTCATAGGCTCACCTTTGTTTTAATAATAATAGTTTTCACATATTACTGAAGTGGATCTATGACCCGAGCGAGGTGAAACAGTGGTAAAAAAACTCGCCTCGCATTCCAGAGGACCCGGGTTCGAGCCCTGGCCTCGGCAATCCTGGCTTTGGTTTCCCAGGACTTTCAGAAATAACGTCAGGCGAACGCCGGAGGGCACCTTAAACATGGCCTTCCAATTTTCCCTCGTGTACCTCTATCAATTCCTTGCTCTGTTAGAGGACACGTTAAGAGACCATAAATAAACCATAAATGTTTCACATATTAACTACAATCATTTTAATGAAGAAGTGAAGAGAGTCTTGTCAGACCTTATGGGGCATGAAAGGTAAGATGTCGAGCGAATGACTGGGATATTCAATCGTCGATAACATCTAAACTACGTAACATAATTCAATGGGATATTTTTGCCGAGTAGATATTATATTAGCGAACGTCTATATCGCACTGGACGGTAGTGTGCTTTGCTATTGAGTAAAAAACTAAAACCGGTAATAAAAAAATAAGGGATTGAAACCACAAAATTGTGAAACTGGAAGACTGTAATATTTTATAAATTTTGTACGATAATATCCAGGAGTCTATAGTAATGAAAATTCAAAAAGTATTCACGTTTTGATTTTAAAACACTTTTGACATCAGTAAACCAATCGTTGAGAGGTTTTTAGAGGGTAAAATTATTTTAAAATCAAAAAGTGATAATTTTTTAAATTCTGTTATAACAGACTCCTCGATATTATCGTACTAAAAATTTCAAAAAATATAATTTTCAGTTTTTATGGAATTTGTGGTTTCTATCCCATACCTTTTTAATTACCTATTTTAATTGTTTTAGGCGAAAGCAGAACACACTTCCACCCAGTGTTATGTAAATAAACGTCAGCTAATAGAACGTGTACTCGTCAAAAAATGTCATCGAAATATTATGAGTAGTTAATATTTTATCGACAATTGAGTATTCTGGTCGTTCGCCCGACAACTTACCTTCCCATATGCCATAACATCTAGTCTGTAGCGCTGGTGAGGGATGACTTGATGTAAGTATGGAGCAGCGTCGGAATGAATGGGCGGGCGAAACAAACTGGAGATCTCTGGGAAAACCCACCGAGCAGCGTCAACGCCCGGCACGATTCCCTCATGCGATTATCTGTGGACCGACCCCGTCGAGAATTGAACCCGGATCTACTTGGTGGGAGGCTAGTGCTCTAGACACTGCTCCAACCGAGGCCTTAAAAGGGCGTGGTACATAATTCAACGCTAAAAGCCATAATCCATAACTGTAGGTCTCTTGAAGCCAATTTGCAAAAATTAAACAATGGCAATCCTAGACAATAGTTTTAGACAACGTGTTTTAAACAAAGTTGTTTCCAGTGTTACGAACTTCTGAGGCACAATCTCTGACCCCGGAACCTCATGCATTTAACTGCGGCGCAAGAGATTAACGCGTAACGAATTAGAAATTCTGGATAAATATTTACTCATTAAGTTGGCAAATACCATTATCTGGGATTATCATTGAGTATTTATCCATATTGGCTTCGAAGAAAGCGTAGAAATCAGTTGATTTTTTCAACGTTTATTTATCTTACACGCACTCTTAAGTAAACTATACACAACTTTGGAAGGTGCCACATTTGACCAAAGCGTTACATCATTTAACAACAGGGGAACAAGTGTAAGTAGCCTTCGTTTTATTATGAATTCTTGAAACAGGGGTAGACCTTAATCATCTACCTGTCTACATACAGTAATTTTACATGTATTCAGAGTGTCCCGAAACAAACGCCATAACAAGTACACCACGCGAAACCTGGGCTAAATTGGAGACGAAAATGTAGCCTAAGTGGCAAAATGTTGTACAATGACATTCTATGTGCGCAATGTGGCAACACTGCACGGAGATTTATTCCCCCTTGCGCTCCATGACCAGTTATTACTTTCTGTATGTTACGTCAAGTAAACATAGAAACATATTTGGACTGTTCGGGAGTTTAGCCTGCGCCCATAATATGCAGGTCAGAGCAATAGTAGTAAGATAAGTAAGATATTTGTGGAGCGCAAGAGGGGACTAAAGTACAGCGCTATGTTGCCTCACTGCGCACATAAAACATCATCGTATAGGCTAGTATTTTGCCACTAACAGTTTCGTCTCCATTTTAGCCCAACATTCGTGTTGGGTGCTTGTTTTTCGACATTCAGTATTATTTATTAACAAAATGTATAATTTAGTGTCACTTTATGAAAATAATTCTGTGCTATCCAAAATTATGTCCGTTGTAACTATCTAAAGGTGAAAATAATTAGAAGAGTGATTATTCTGTTGCCCCCTGAGAATTTGAATCTGTGCACAAGGTAAAGGTTGTTAGAAGACGGAAGATAGTCGACATCCCTCTTTAAGGGGCCTCCCTATATAAGCTGTGTATGTAGGCTATGTGTGTGAAGTAGGAGTGGTAAGGTTGCCGTTGACCGACGTATGTAATGTATTATCGCCTCTCCGCGCAAGCGACTAAGCTGGCGTGCAGTGCTTTACTATTATCCCTTTTTCTATGGGACTTTAATCAGTGACCTTTTTTTTTTTTTTTTTGCCCAGCGTAGTTCAAAGTCAAACGCCTCTCCTATAGCTGTGTTTTTCGAATCCGGTTGTCATTTTTACACATACGGCAGACTGGAAAGCACACTTTTGACTGTTTTGAGGGGCCCGAAAATAATGATTTAATCAACATGCCGGTTTTTTTTAAACCAAATCGACATTGTTCGAAGTATGTGTTTTTTTTCTATACATATATAATGCACCTTTAGTAGTTTCGTCACAAAAAAAATAATAATCGCAACTTGCTGCAAAGCATTTCATGTGCTGGAGGTTAGGCCCCTTAATAACCCGTGTCGCATATTATGTTGGATTTTTTTTCATTCCTTTCTGACTAAAATGTCGGCTAGATTTAATTGAAAACATTTCAGTTTGGACTTAATTAATTGCTTTACCTTTCATTTCGTACATTGTGTTCGAAAAATTAACGCGAAGCTATTGAATATTTAAGCTAATTTAAATTTTAATTTAAAAATGTTCTGTGACCAAATAAAAAACACTAAATAACTCCCAGTACCGGCCTCGTCCAATAATACGCTCCTAATAGTAAAATGTAATGTTTCTATAAAGAAATATTGCGCGTTATTCGTCATACCTTTCATTCATTAAACAATAACAAATACTATTAACAAAAGAGTTGACGAAGCCTATTAATGACGTTCACGTGGCAAAAATTCATAATTTTATTTTTGCACGGCATAGTGATCGCTTCATAGACGTTACTTGTGACTACATATTCCAATTGTAAACATATTTTTTTAACTCTGGTACTTTTCCCGTAGTGACATAATAAAGTTAAAATTTGCAAGTTACGGGAACATAGTAATAACATAAACCAGGTGTCTTACAAGAATGAAATAATTTACACTGTAATTAGATAGTATGGGCAGTACGCTGAAAATATTTTAAAACATACAATGAGATTCCTTTGTACTTTTCAAAAAAAATTAAATAATTACAATTTACTTCATTTACGGCAATTTAAAAGAAATACAAAATGATTGTTGCTTGTTTTTAAATATTTTAGCATATTACCCATAATATCTTATTTTAGTGTAAATTATTTCATTCGAATAAGACACGTGGTTTTTGTTATAAACATGTTCCCGTAACTTGCGAATTCTGACTTTGTCTTGCTGTTATTGAAAAACTGTGAGAGCTAAATATATTTATAAGTGGAAAATTTAGTCAAAAGTAAACAAACACTGTGTCAAGCATCGTGCCGGTAGACGCCGCTGGTCGGCGTGTTTTCTCCGGGATCTCCCGTTTCCCTCGCCCATTTATTTCGGCGCTGCTCCGTACTCACATAATGTCACCCCTCCCCAGCGCTAAAGACCTCGATGTTAAGCGCTGACCAAAATCTCTTCACTCACTATGTCATGCAAGTATAAAATTATGCATGTTTGCCACGTGAACACACTTAAACCCTCTACAGCCAAGAATTTCACCCCCGGAGAGAAATCCTCTCGCCGTGTCGGGGCCGGCCAGGGGTCTGGGCGAGGGTGCAATCCATCACCCCTAGGGCCGCAACCCGCGAACCTACTCGGCGGGCAGGGCTAGCTGCGGTCTCGGTAGTTGGGGCCCTCGCCGCAGCCCGGTCCGAGGGCAGCACTGGTGAAACTACCCCTTCCAACCCCTGCCCGAGACTACCTCTGCCGTGCACACACACACCCTCTGCCTCTAGGCGTGCCCAATTACAGGCGAGCCACGACACCGCCAGCCGCACGAGGTGAGAGGAAAACCCTGTCCTACGTGCCGCTGGAAACAGCCGGCCCTAGTCGTTCTGGGGCGTTACACTGATAAGGTTAATTCTACTACACGTTAGAAAGAAAACGTGTTTACTTATAGGAGAGTTTGACAGGGAAAAATTCTGCCGCTAGTTGCACTGCTATCGCTAACGTTTCTAATAAAATACAAGACCGTAGCAAAATTTAATTTAACAGTGCTTGACGAACGGAGAGGTTGTTTAATTTGATTTTATAGTGGAAAAGAAACAAATTATTTATTTAAAATTATCAACTTCGTTTAACTAAAAATTCACGAAATCTCCGTGATTGGCCACCTTACCAATACCAGCTCAAACGGCTGAAACTTCCCCTGTGCCAAAATTGATCCCTCCGGCCTATTAAACTTACGCCTGTCCTAACTGTGCGTGTTTTTTGCGGAAGCTTGAGAACTGTACTGGGCGGGAAAGTCACTATCGCAGCCTATGATAGAAAACAAGAGTACGTGAGAGATTTCTGGTCAGCGCTTAATATCGAGGTATTTTAGCGCTGGTGAGGGGAGACACGAGGTGAGTATGGATCAGTATCGGAATGAAGGCGTGGGGGAAACCCGATGACCAAAGGCATCGTCTGGTACGATTCCCACGTGCGACCGACCCCGCCGGGAATCGAACCCGGATCGCCTTGGTGAGAGGCGAATGGTCCGACCATTCGGCTACCGCGGTACACGAAATTAGATCTTCGAACAGAAGTTGTGATATACCATCTTAATTCCGTATTCTGATAAAGAATTAAAAAAAGCCCAAATTCGCACAAGAAACAATAAAAACAAATCATTTCAACATGTCTGCAAAAATCCGTGCAATAAGTAGCTACGACCTGAGTGCAAGCAAGGTAGAGCAGTAGAAAAACCTCGCCTTGTGCTAGGGAGGACCCGGATTCTAACCTCGTTTCCCGCCATCCTGATTTCGGAATTTTCTGGGTTCCTTGGAACCAGTCGAGGCGAATGCTGGGATGGTTCCTGGCCGACTCCTTCCCCTTTTCCCCCTCGTAGGTCACCAAACGCCTTATGCTGTTCAAGGGCACGTGACTGCCTAATACTTTATCGTTAACTTAAGTTTTATATTTATAGCCCAAGTGTTACATTCATTTCACATTATTTTGTGTATATTCGCATTATAACTAACAAAAATTATATTCTCGCTTGTGTGTTATTAATTTTTTCAACAACCTAGGTGCCGGAAAATATTCCTGAAAGATCCCATTTGAATTTTATAACACAATTATCCATAAAATAAAAATAATCGTGCCGGCTATATATTTTAAGGGTTTTATCTGCCATCCTTCCTTTTAATTTTTTTTTATGGGTACCACTGATTACTTCGGCTACACCCAAAAAATTTCTTAGATCAGAACTGTCGACATTTGGCCAATAAACCGAAACAGGCACGTACAACGTCTTGTCCACAGCGAGGTTATTATAAATAGAACAAGTAAATAGTACATTATGAAATCTGAATATAAATGGACGGGAAAGCCAAGTAAGATTTTTTTTTCGAACTTTTAAATATATTCGACTCTTTGGTAAGACGACACATATGGTACTTTAATAAAAGAACTCCTCATTCTTATGACATAATATTTACATTAATTTATTTTGATTGTAATTTATTTATTATAACACATAAAAAGTAGTTACTTATTTCATAATAATTGGCAGTAACAATTTTTGGAGATGAAGCAAGCATGTTAGCATTCTAAGTGGCGGTTCATCTACAGGAAGACATTTCTGGCTGTTGTTTTGTACTAAAGACATTTAACTGAACGAAGCATGCAACCAGTATACAACTGGGTGGTTCTAATGTGATTACGCAATTTTTTATCGTTTGTTTATTTTTTTACTAAAATATTTATCCGTGCCTACAATACTTTTTCTATATTTCTCTTCATCGCAAATAAAATAATTTAAATTGCTAAAATTGTTGTAAAATAATTTCGATCCTAAACGCCCTAAGTGAGCAGTCGTAATATTAACCTGATACGATTATGCAAAACCTTAACATATCCTGCAGGAATATACACTGTTACGACTAGGATAAATCTAGAGAAGAGGAAAAGTAGTGTCTTCCCCTCCCCATTATATTTTAGTGTCTCTTTTAACCCTAAAAAATAACAACCAAGCGTTGTACTGTACGCTAATGGACGTCAGCAACTTTTCTTGGATAAGGTTATGCTTTTGTAAATAAACTAATCTCATTTTAAGCGAAAATAATTTTTTTACAATTTAAAATATTTTTTCTACACAACAGGTATACTCGGAATTCTGTGAAAAGTTAATCGGTAAATGATGCGCTGATTTTCTAAGACTACGAATATTACCAACGGCAAATCTTCGCATAAATTAAAATATATTTTCGGATTTAAGTTCTGAATGTTGGATTGGTTTTCGGCCATTATTTGAAATCTAAGAAAAGCACTAGTCATTCCGTAAATCCTACATGTGTAATAATAATTTTCCTCTGGAATATTTTCTTGTCCGCGTTTTACAAAATTAGTTATCATTGCTGTAATCGATATTCATTAGAAATGGTACGCAAAAGAACTCAATAATTTACCGCACTTAACCTTAGTCGATTGTGTGGTATAGTTAAAAATAATTTAAAATATATGTACTTTGTAAGCGTGTCTACGGAAAAAGTGTATTTTAGGCTTACTCGCGTAAGAAATTTCACCGAATGTTTTGAATAATTGTTTCAAATATTGCTGAGAGAAATCAGAATAAAGTTTGTCACTTTTAAAACTAAATGAACATTAACATTTTATAAATGTAATTATAGGAAAATAATTAACTATACCAACTCATTTTGGGAGACGATTTCTGACGACAAAATATGACGAAAATATATTTATGACTTACAGCGTAAAGTGAAGAATGAAAATACTTTCATAGATTTTCATGATTGTTGAGGGGTGAGTGTGTATGTGTGTGTCTATCTGTTGTGTAACGCCGGAATGAGATGGTGGTTGAAACGAGAGATTCCCGAGAAAACCAGCCGACCAACAACATTGTTAGGTATGATTCCCACATGCGAAAAACCGGATTGACCCGACTGGGAATCGAGTCTTGGAACGCCTAAGCGGGAAGCGAGTACCTTTCCCACTGAGACAAACGCAGTTCTTCCTGGAGCAAAAAACAATTGTCTGTCAAAATTTTTCCCGGTAGCGGTATGACACATAACTTTAGTACATAATTGTAACAGTTTTCATCATTATTATTCAAGCGTGGAAATTAACCAGCACGTAGAAAGACAGGAAAATTGCAAGGTTTGTATAATATAGCATTATGTCAATGTAATTCTTACCGTGATCCACTTGTTGGATGCTAAACGGCCACATAGTGGGGATTTACTACCTAGCGTGTCTGGAGTAAATGAAGTAGAAAGCAATTGAGGTGAAGCCATAGAGGTGATTCAGGCACGCACATCACACCATATACGGGTTACTAAGTGCAAATAACTAAATTAGCTCGCAGACCTGCCGTTGATAGCACACCACTATAAGTTATTCAGTGTTGAATTGTATCAAATTTATAATGCAGTATCAAAGATAACAAGGCGTTGCACATCTCAATACCCTTCATTCAGGACGGAATTTCGTGTGGTGATATACAAAAAGCATATCGAAAATGTATTGTCAATTTCACTATTAAGTGAACTATACCTTGTGGTAGTAATGCAACCCTGAAAATCTGCTATAAAACATAATTTCTTTAAACACAAAATATAATACCACTTGTTATTAGGCAAGAACATGCTGAATAATGTCAAAACAATAAAATGCCAAGAAGTTTTTTTTTAATTTTATTTATTTGAATTCGCTTTTTTCAGTTCCATTACTCCCACTGTAATTCCGATTGTAGAAAAATTTAAAACTCATTTTAGACTAACTTTTTCGTAAACTATTACTATGCAAATATTTAAGACACTTAGTTTTGAGTCACCTTGTGTTTATCATAAATTGGTCGTGAAAACATCCGTTATCACATTTTCCCCCCAGTTTTTAAAAATAAAAATAGAACATGAAATGATATTAACACGCGTTGCTTTTCGTAAATGGTACTACTAGCATACATTACTTACACACCAGAAGCGGTTCTGGTATATAGCATTAGCAGCTATTGTTTCGTTACAAAATTTATACCAAATAATTCTTTAAGTATTAATTACTATTAGTACTCACGGGTGAAATATTTAATTAGTTCCCTTATTTTCTCTCGATGTTTTCTTTATCGTACCTAGTCAGGCGTTATTAAAATGTAAACTCGATATTTTACGGACGGACTTTTCCTGATTTTTCTTTCGAAATTGTTTATTTAAAGACAGTCTGCAGTCGACCGTGAAGTATATTGAAATTAGTATAGAATTGTTGATACCTTTAGCGAGGTTTGAATTAATTAAAATTATATCAGAATATATAAGAACAACAACAACAATTGAAAAACTCAAACTTGTTTAAATAAAATCCGCAGAGAAAAAATATAACGTTCTTCACTCCGCCATCCTACTTCAAGACGTAGTAGTTTAGATAAGCAAGAGGCTAACGAGTTCTTTAACTAACTTCTTCTAGAAGAGGACTCAACAAGCTATTCCTGTGTCTGATTTCTTCCGATATTTATGGCGATAGAGGATTGCAGTCATTCCCTACCTGCTTGTCTTCTCCTGGCAGCAATTCGTCTGGAATCGCATGTTCCCGAGTTTGTTCCCCAAGATTACTCCCGGAGGTCGTTACTGCAGACTGTCAGACAAAAGCTGAATGGCGTGTTGATACAGTTGTTTCCCTCCCATCAGAAGGACAGACGTGAAAACATTCAGTGTTTCATTGAAGAAGTGAAATTTCTCGACTGGTGGTTCATAATTAGAAATTCGATTGTGTCTCTTCAAGAAAACTGTCCCAAGAATAAGAAGCTACTTTTCGACCGACAAGGATGTTATGTTAGTGCAGCGACTGAATAGAGCAATGAACTTCGTCTGATTTCCAATTGGCAGTTGGAACGTTGTGAGATTCTAAATCTTATTGAGTATTCCATATAATAATATGTAATCCTTCAACCTGACCATTCCCAGTAGGATTATAAGAAGTTATTCTGATTAAAGGTAATCCAAGCTATATCAGAAAATTTTAAAATTCTAGGGAGCCAATTGATATCTTAATGAATATACATAGTCTGGAATTCCAAAAAGTGTGAAAACTTTTTTTCAATTTTAATGTTACAGTAGAAGATGATTATTTTGGGCAAGGATAGGTAAAAGAAAATCTTGAATACTCAGCATCCACCATTACTAGTAAGTAGTGAATTCGTATGACAGAAGGAACAAACCCCTTAAAATCAGTACTGAATGTCTCGACATGGGAAGTCGCCTTAGTAATAGTACCATTTGTGACGATATAATTGATCATAGACTTTGCACAACGAATTTTCATTGCGTGTTTCTAATGAATAAGATAAATTCTTAAATCGAACCCAATAATACAAGCAAGTTATGCCCAATGTCTGCATTTTCATCAGATTTTCTTTTGGATTAGTGATAGCTGTGTGTTTTCTCGACAGTGCATCAGCAACAACATTATCTTTACCAGGTAAGTAAATGATATAGGTCTACAGGAAGTAAGACACATTCATTCCCGGCCGCATTTTTTTACATATTGGTTATTAACAAACACAAAGGACATGATCTTTAATTTGCCATTAGTTTTAACAGAACGTCTCAATTCAAACATATTCGTCACAATAGCACTCTCAGAAGCGTCAATTTCCATAACAAATGGACTGTCTTGGTCAATACGTGTAAAGAAAGTGTTTCTTCAGTGTCATTATTCAAACTTGAAACGCTAAGACTGCATCTTATGATATATAGCGGGATCGAGAGCGTACTTCATGTACTATCCTCACCGAAAACTTAGCAATTAACGATGAATAATGATAAAACGTACATAAAAGTTCAATTTAGAGAATAAATATTAAAGAGGTGTAAGTTCACAAGGGGTTTCAAACTACCAGGGTCAGTGTTGATAGTTTCAGTCGAAATCATACGTCCATGCAGTTTGATTGACCTAACAGAAAATTGCATTTGATCGTTATTTAATTTTGGGTTTCATTTATTGAACGCTACTCAACTTCTCTAGATTTGTTTTTTCATGTTCCTTTAGTGCGTTCTTCCGCACACTGCAATATGGTCGACATAAGCAAAAGTGTCCAATTTTAAACTGTAACAATTTCATTAATAATACTTTGTAAAGACATGTATATATTATTGACATCGAAAGAAACTCTTTTAAATTAATAAAGTAGACAGCATGCTTCAAAAGCCGCATAATGTTTATATTCATAGGCGTTTGATGATATGCACTATTAAGGTCTAGTGCACATAAACCTCAAAATTACCTATTTTATTTATGATACCCTCGATTTTAGGAAATAGATAAGCATATAGTTGTGATTAACGATCAATTGTTTGTAAGTGATACAAAGCCATATTTTCTGGTGGTTCTCGTTTAAAATAACCTCTACCTAAGCTCTCCAAGAAGAATGGAATGTTTCTATGACATTGTGCCTTAATAATCTTGTAATCTCTGTTTCAATAAATCTGAGATCACTATTCTAATTGCGTTTTGATATAGCAGCGATGGTCTTACAATTTGGCTTAAGGTGATCAAACAAAGAAACAGTTTGGACTTGGGCAGTTGCAAAACTAGGGATTGTGAGTGGAGCTCTGTCACAACAAAAATTTTTGAACATAGGAATGCCAATTAAAAAGTTACCGATTATGTGACCATAACAGAGATTAGACAAGACAGAGAACAAAACTTCTTGTAATTGTGGCTAAGAAAGCTAAGTGAACGTTACATCATCCTGGTATACTATATGTCATGAAAGTTGAGGCCACTGAAACTTTAACAGTAGATCGATTAATGGGTAAATTAAATTCTTGAATAATTTGTGCATGGCTAAAACTCAATGAAATGTCAGTGTCTACTTATGCAAATATATAATTCCCAATGAGAGTAACATGAACACCGCTATTAGACAAAACATTAGGACAACCAGCAAGATACACTGAATTTGTAACAGAAACTCAAATGCTTGAAGTCTAATTTGGGACTGGATTTACAGACTTTAGAATAGTGCCCAAGTTTACCACAAGACTTGCTAGTAGCAATTTTTACATGGCTATCAACTCAAGAGTGTATACCATTACTAAACCAAATGCATTTACTTTTCAAAACAGAAACAGCAGAATCGAGATTCTTTGCTGAGTAAAAAGAAAATGTAATAAGACCTTGATACGGCAAACGCTCAACAATGTCAACTGATACTGTCGCTGAGCTAGTTGTAATGAGCGAGCTTGATCATACGCTTCTTCTACAGTCAGCGAGACTTATTTTAAGTGTCGGCGAAAAGCTGGTTATGTGAGGCCACTGATAAATCAATCTCGTATGTAATCTTCCTTATTATTCTCTGCAGTTACAGCTCTAAAATCACAATTTTATTTTTACTTAAGAGATTTAAAGCTTGTAAATGTTGACAAATAGATTTGTCTTCTTGTTAACAAAAAACCGCTAATTTCAACTGAGCAAAAATCTTTTTGAATGGTTTGGTAAAGATTTTCTTAAGAACAGAAAATTTATTATCATTATTGTAGTTGTTATGCGCACTTGCATATTCGTAAATGCTTGTGAAAATATGATCTACCAGCACGTCAAGATATGAAATAAAACCCTTAAAGGTTGCGTACCAATGCTTAGTGCAGAACTTCGTATCAGCAACCAACCTACAAGGCATCATAACTCTGTTAGTATGTGTGTCTACCTGATGACGGGAACTAATTCCAAGTCTCGAAACGTAGTTATTACTGGCTGTCTGGAAAACTACTGTGTTTTGTTTCGTCTCATCGTTTGTGTCGTTTTTTTTTTTGTCTGCTATCTTTGTGTTTTGTTTCGTCTCGCCGTTGTGTCGTTTGTTGTATTTCTGTTCGTGTCTTATATCTACAGTGTTTTTGTTTCGTCTCATCGTTGTGTCGCATGTTAACTGATGTTTCTTTTTTGATCTTCGTTATCTAATTTAATATCTGTTTGTTCCTTGCTTTATTTGACCCGATTCCATTTTTGGAATTTTATTTTGTGTGTGTATCCTGTTGACTAAAGCATACTCGGCTTATTTATGTTGTTTGTCTTACATTTTGTTTTCTTTTGATAGTAATTTACTTCGCAATGGAGTATGTCCACGCAAATAAATCCAGTCATGCACTCCCATTGCACAGTTATTTCAAAGATCAGAACTCTGTTCATTAATGGTTAATTTAATTGAAATGAGTATAAAAGTGTTGATCACTTTAGCAAGGTTTTCGTTAAATATTATTACAGTTATTTTGTACAACAAAAAAGTAAGAATAATATTTTTGGAATAAAATCAGTATGGCATACCGAATAACATAGCACCTATAAAGCAGTTAGGATATTAATATATTGCGATGCGACCTGGAACGTCAGAAAACTTTTCATGTTGCCCGATATCCTCACGGGTTTAGCGCGCGCGAACACAGTAGCATTTATAGCTGGCTCGGCTGTGCGCTTTTTTTAACCGTAGTTCTCGTTGTGTTTATGGCTGTGTTCTGCACACATTGTTTTCCCTTTGCCAGAAGTTTTTTTTTTATTTAGCGGCTGCTGTAGTCAAGTTGTATACTTCGTGCGTATCGACAGACTCAGTTATTGTATTTTCATGAGCGGTCGATGTAACATTTTAATAAAACACGTCTACATTTTTTTTCGCTATTTACGTGTACATACAATTCCTCTTCATGCATGACAACGTTGCAATACATCATGTTCCATATTTAAAATATATACTATCATCCCAGGTCTGCAACATCCGGCCATTGGAACGAGTCAAGTCACTTGCTGTGCCCATAATATTTTAACTGTTAACACAGACGTAAGGTAAATAGTTTATTACAAATAATTGTTGGGTTTTTTGGATGATATAATTGATTGTCATTTGGCAGACAACTGTTCAACAATCTGTGTACATAACACTTACTATACCTCCGTGAACAACCATAAGAAGACATCGGTACGATCACAATTTTTTGCATATAAATTTTAACATACATACCTTAAATTAGCTATCTCGTAAGGAATAATCAGCAAAAATTTATTCGAGATTATTTTTCGTAATAGCTTTGAAACACCAGAAGTGATTTCAGTTGCCATTACAATAAATGTATAATAGAGGTGAGGGTTTATCGTGGGCAAACTTGATAGTTTGCTGGGTTTCAACGCACTTTCAGCTTATGAAATGATTACTGGCTTTCGCTTGTACGTAGAGCTGTTTCCCTATTTGACTAAGCCAATGAGAATTCCACTACTGTCATATTTCATGCCTACTTCTGGTCTGAAGACAGCTACGTTGTGTCAGACGTACATCACCCGATACTACATGTGACAAGAAACTACAGTGTTTTCAAGGGTATGTTGGCATAAGAAATTTTCGCGATACTAATTATAGTTTCGGACACATATTATGACTAGAGACACTGGTAAATCGCGGGAAAAGTCAATTGTTTGGTAGGCTCCAACATGCTATGTATAACGCTGAAGGTTTTGCACTTATACTGGCTATCGTTTATATGAAGTACCGTGTCCCTCTTCAACAGACCCAATTAGAACTGAACAGTTGAAACACAGAACGTACGTGGTTTGCCAGGAAACTGTTCACACGTGTCACGATTGAGATACTACAGTTTTTATTGGAGACTATGTCAAATATTTTCGCGATTTTCCAGTGTCTCAAATTATGATATAATCTCATACAAAGTTTACTATCATAGTGGTGTTCTCAAGTAGAAGAGTAAATTCATGCAAATTGCCAACAAACGATTAGCTCAACATAATGCATCGTTCAGCATACCTACAGAACCTTTATAAGATTGCAAATATGGAAATAAATCAAAATACTAGTGTAGCATACCACATGTTATGGTTCAAGCTGAGTTATGTAGTTTTCCTATGTTATGTTTCCTTCGTAATGTTTAGTTTTTGTAACATATTTACACCATATCTTTGTAGTTGTCGACCAAGACTTATGTAATTTATTATGCTACGGTATAGTGCGTGAAAAAAAAAGTACTAGACCTGCGCCTTTTCATATCTAAAAATTGTACTTTTTTCATACTTCCAAAATTCGTGCAAATTTCTTTACTCTTACAAATCAAATTTTAAAAATGTATTTATCAAATACATATTTGCATTCGAATTATGAATGTGGTTAAAATATGTGTAATTAGTCTACGTTGTTTATGCCTTGCAATATCAACTATTCTAATATAGTGTATTATTGGAAAAATAATTCATTTTCGGAATCCATGTCATTGAAATAGTTTCATGGGTAAAAACTAACAATATTCAGAACTAGCCTTTTAAATCAATTATGTTACTTTCTGTTTAATATATCCTCGACTTCAGAAACTAATAGAATAGTTAATATTTCTAAATTTTTGTATAAAGGTTTTGGTTGAACACGTATTGTTTTAAATTATATTTTACTAGGTTTTACATATTATTTATGGTGTTGGGTGGCTGTAGTCAGAGGTAGCTACTTATACTGAAACTAACAGTGTGGTTAAGTTTAGGGTGAGGGTTACGGTTAAATTATATATATTAATATAGTTAAGTGGCTTTACTCTACACAAGTTAGTTACAATATACAACACGGTTATACTACATAAGTTAGATAGGAGGGGTGCGGCTGTTTAAGTCTGAAGTATGAGTTAGCAAATATTCTATCATTACTGGGTGAGGTCTTCTGAATAATTAAGTGGTTGTTATTCTATAAGAACGCATCCATTTAAGAGAAATGATATTGTCACCTAAATTTGTTCATCCAGTCTTAAATGAACAACAGTCATTTTATAGTAAAATCAAATTTACATGAATTGTAACACGCTGTTATAGGAGTCGTAAACAGCGGCCCTGATTGAATTTTATGTCATTTAGCAATAACAAACAGCTCATCTGGCACTATATCTCTGGCTGATAGTTATAGATACGATTTTGTGGCGAAAAGATGTTTGCACCATTTGATTTCAATGACTTCTGTGCACATCATACGCTCTGGTTCATTGTAGCTGACTGAATGGTTTCAACTTTCACTTGTCTTGCGGTTCTGCTGACCAATCCCAGACGTGTGTTGTCATTGTAGCCTAATCCTGATTGGTGGAGTCAAATGAGAGGCGTGTCTAAGCAAAGACACTCTGCCAATAACCATGAAGTAGAGCTGCCGACGTACGCGTAAGGCATTTAAAAAAAATGGTGCAAAATTATTTTCGCGACAAATTCGTGGCTCTGCTGATTGTTCATTACTAAGAAAGTACGATTTAAAAAATGATATTTATATTATGAAGAGAATATTTCAGCCTCTTAAATTGCTGACGTTCCTCAATAAATTGTAACAAACGAGCCTTTAAAAAACATGTTGCTCACCATAGCTGGTGAGCACACCTCCCTCTAAGAGCGAGCATAAAAGTCCATAAAGTTAAAAACTGCCACTTACGTATGAAATATTTCAATGAATGTGCATTTATTTCTATGATGCTATCGTCTAACATGGTATAACTTCATTAATAAAGGCTACTTGCCTCAAAGTCTCGACGAACTGTACAAATGTATTATGCGACTACATTTGTTCAGGTATTTCTTGAAATATATTAAAAAATGTTCATATATATATATATATATATATATATATATATATATATATATATATATATATATTGACGTCCGTCAGGGCTTCACCCCTAACATTATTGAGTCCGATGTGACTCCCGTCATGTAGGCCTATATAGTTATGTAGTGTGCCAAGGTCGAATGAAACATAACCTTTGTGCGACGTACCTTTTCACTTGCTGAGATGAAGTTGTTTTAAAAGTGTCAAGTAATTAATTTAGTCTCAACCTGTGCCTCAAGTTGCCTGTGTTATTTTCCACTGAAACTTTATTGCTTTTAGGTTAAGTGTGCGTTTTGTTTACATTGCTACGTTATACGATACGTTGCTACTTGCAACACCAACGTTACAATTTAAAGAAAAAAAGTTTTGCTTAGGGTATAAGGGATTAATTATCATTGTTTAGTATTTAATCTCCTTTCTTTTACTGTTGAATTATAATTGCAACGAGTCGTCAAGTACAGCAAAAGTGGCAAGCCTGGGGCGAGAGAACCAGGGAATCACCGCAATGTGAATTGAGAACCGGGGAATCACCACACTGTGATGAGAGAAACGGGGAATCACGGGACTGTGTGGGATGGATTGAGGTGGTAGCGTCGAGAGCAGAGGTAGAGTTTCATCGGTGGCTTGAACTTCGGTCGGTAGGCGTGTGGGACGCCTTTAAGAGCCCACATAAGAGTATATTGAAAAAGAAATAAAACAGTTGAGATTTCCGCGAGTGACTTCAGGGTTGGAGCCACGCGGGCGACGTCACACCCTGAGAAAGAGACTAGCGGGGTCTCCATGCCCGTAATCCATGGAGTGGCGCCCTAAACCATGACCGTCTAATATATCTCTCGTTAACCCTGGTAACAATATATATATATATATATATATATATATATATATATATATATATATATATATATATATATATATATTATTTCTTGTATCGATACCTTTCAAACTCGCGGTCTCACAAAATAAACAAGATAAAATTAAATAATACACTGGCAAATAAAATAATTTTAATGTTATTTTAATTACACAAATAGAACCTGAAACATGACACTTCACAGCAAATTTTCAAATAGCTGATCTTTTAAAATGAAAAACTTGATATTAAAAAAATGTTCTAAGTCGGAACAGATAACCAAAAGCAGTATGTGTACTGACTTTGCTGAATGCCGAATAAAATGGTTCCTTTAGCTATTTGATGAGATGTATAAGTGATCAAACGTTTGTAATTTTTAAATATAAATGCATTATGAACAAAATTCAGTAAAGACACATGGCCTAACTATGAACTAAATATGTGCCTAGTTTTATGAAACATAGAAGCACGGCACCTCAGATTAAGTCGTATGACCAAAAAAAAAGTTCAAAGGCCGTCATTTAAAAATATGGACACAGTATGAACAAAAGATTAAAAAGTCAAGTCATCTTACGAAGAGCTCCGTTTGATGAAACTCTGAATAATGGTTCATAATGTGATAAAAAGATTATAAAATTGACCCCTATTTTTTTTTTTTTTTTTTTTTTTTTAATTTGTAAACTGCGTGAACAAAATACGTAAACATGACGTCAACACTCTTTAAGTATTACGTCTGTACCAAGTTTGATTAAATTTAATCCATTGATTCAAAGTATTCAGGGACACACACACACAAACAGACATACAGGCACAAACACCAACACAGACAGGATGATGGTCTTACAAGCCGATCTTTCACGTGAAAGGTGGCTAAGAATTAGTGGCTGATGGCAGAGTTTTGTGACTACGAACGCAGTAACTTCTTGTCTTGAAAAGTTTAAATAAAATGTTTAAACACTACTTAAAAAAAATAATAATTTTAAATTGTTCATATTAACATCGGATTATTGTATCAGAAATGCAGAATGAATTTATGATTTAATATAGATGTAGGTATCGTTAAGTCTGAAGTAATGTATACACTGTCAATTGGAAATAGATTGATTATTTCCCCTGAACTTTTCTGCACTGTATGTAAATATAATCTTATAAATATTTTTCCAAAAATAGTGTTACTGTAAAGTACAATATTTTTTTAAGCGCAGCCTGTGCTTTGGCGACAATAACAAAAACTGAAATTGAGAATTGCTGACGTAAGAATTTTACGCAGGACTCAAGTTCCTGGGTTTAAAACACAAAATTCTTCAAAACAGAATATACCTGGCAGAATACTTTCAGTTCACACACACGAGATAATTATGCAGCTTGAGGGTTGCTTTAAAGCAAAGTCTTAAAATAAACGTATGTTTCCACGTACTTAAAAATAAACGGCTTTAATTACCACAATCTTCGCACACCAAGGCTTTATAACATTTTTCAGTTTATATAATTCTTTAATGTAGCTATCAAGGTATTCTTTTTTTATGTATTTTCTCTTTTTTTTCGGGAAATGTACACAAAATAGACGAATTCATTGATTTTTTTTAATTGATTTATTTTTAAAAGTATTGATGGGAATAAAATCATACCAAACCACGTTCAAAAATAAAAATCTTGCTCATTCTTGTAAATATACATCGTTCAAGAACAGTGAAAATTTTTCGAGAAAAATTCAACATAGGTACATGACAGCTTAATTTAAAATTTTTCCGAGCTTATAGAACTTCCTTTCGCAAACAATCTTCCATCTCACTGTTAAACATGAACGCCTCCTCACTTTTCACTACATATTTATATCAGCTTGTTAACAGTCACAACAGAAATAATTTTCTAGAACTTACAACTCTCTTCATAGCTAGGAGACTGAATGTTCCTTAAATATATGCAATGTGTGTTGATCTTTCACTGCGACTTCACAATGCTTTTAAGAGTCGCCTTATGTTTTGGCTGGTTTTTTATATAATTTGAGAACTTACTTTGTATACATCTGTTTTAGTAAATACATGTACATAGCAAACATGTGTAATTAAAATAATATTATTGTTTTCGTAAACAAAATAACTGATATTTCCTTTCGCATGATAGGAATTATAATGACGGTTGAGCTTGAAGAAGATTCTCGCGGAGTGTTGATCCTAAAGAATACATAACGGAAATACGTATTATATTCTGCCTAAAATCAATACCTTTTCAATTATTTATTATTTTTAGCATTTTACAATAGAATTAGATATTTTGAATTGTTGTAAATTAAATTATTTTCACATAAAGTTAAAAATTGAACCTTGCTACAGTTTCAATAGTTTTAATAGGGTATTTAAAGAGCTCCCGATATTGTTTTTCAGGTGCAGTTCTACAGGAAGCTTTCATTGCTGTGCGTACCGAGATCGGAGTTACAGTTTCTTAATGAGGATAGATATGGAAATGCATTTATAATTGGTAAATTGATTATTTAACTACTTTTTAAAAAATTAACAATTTAACACTAAATTTCAGTAAGGATGTTACTATACTATTAAAATTGCATTTTTATTTTGCATTTTAACAGTGGAATTTTTAATTGTAAATTTCACTATAAAAGTGCGAATATTTCGTTTTAAAAAGGACCTTCTATGAAATATTTATTTTATAAAAATGTACATAGAAACATTATGTTTCCTAGAGCTGTCGTGTTAAATGTCAGTTGAAAGTATTTTATTTTAATGCTGGTTTCTCATATTAAACCACATTGCAGTAAACTAGGAAGGTAACGTCCTTTTAATCTGCTAGACAGAAAAATGTATTTTTAATTAGGTGTTCCAAATATTACAAAACATGCAGACAGTAATTCGCATTATTTCTGTATAAAATATACTCGCAGCGTTGAGTTTTGGAATAAATACAATTAAATCCTACTAGTGCTGTTTAGGGACATATATATTACAAAAACTATTTTTTCTTGCTGAAATAAGGTAATTTACACAGATAAATATATGTTGAAATACAATTATTCAATGGAATCAAATACTTTAATTGTCAAAATATTTTGTTAGAAATTAAATTTTGGTTTATTTACACTTAGGCCTAATTAAGTAGTACTTAAAAAGTTGCATTAAAATATTTCGTTGAACTTTTGTTTGGTTTGAATTATTTTATTCCTATGAGTTAGGTTTTGTGTGCATTAAAAAAATTAAAATTTTGTCCTTTACCTTCAATTACATAAAAATTGTAGGATACGATAATTTTAATATGTTCTTGATTGTCTCTTCCAATTATTGCAGAGCATTTAACTGCTGTTTATGTCGATGCATTGTTCACAAATGAATATTCACCCACGCAAATGTATAGAATATTTTAAATAAAATGTCCTGCGGCGGTATCGATGAGAAAAGTTAAGTATGTTCAGTTCGAACTATTATAGTTTTTCGCACTTAGCACTTTTCATACCGAACACTAATAGCCTACATAATAATTTTACGTCTCCATTTCAGAGAAATAAATTAAGTCACGTGACAAACTATTTACTTAAAAGTGTCAATAGGTGGTTTTGACCTGAACTGGTGAGTGCGGGAAGAACGTTGAATATTCTAGCGTGTTGCTGAGGGCATTCATTTATTCTTTGTTTGTCTACTGTTCCAGCTTGGCCGGAACCACTTTCATCGCCAGACCGAGAGGGAGGTTTAGTGATTCGCGCCCTTCCTTGCGGAACACCAACTCTGCGAGGCTACCGCGGGAAGGGGGTGTTTGTTGGCTTCTTGTTGAGTGGAGAGGGTGTTTAGCTATCCGTGACGTCATGCTCCTCGGAGTGTAGGGTTCGCGGATGAGGGGGAGGCTAGCAGTTTTCTTCGTCCAGGAGACTGAACTACACCCGAGGGGCAGCACGACCGAGTTCGTTTCAAACAAAGTCAATCTCAGTGTGTTTACGAGTCTTATTTGTTTCGAGAAAAAAAAACGACCTTGGAGTAGGGGACCGGACGTTATCACATAAATATTTTCGCACCACTTTGTTTCGAAGCCTCGCGTACACATCTGCAGCTGTGCCCCATGGTTGGAGTCCCGGATATTTTGCAGATTCAACTGAAGAGAGGTTGGATTTCTAAGACATGTGTATGTAGGAAACTTTTTCGATCGGGTCATTGTTTATTAAACGTGACCTTCAGGACTCCGGACCAATGGCGGACATGCATAAAAACACTCATGGACTCCCGCACTGCCTTGTCACATGTACAAATGCTCACTCACTGGACCAGGAGCCAATGTACAAGTAGCTGAGGACACAGTGTATACAGTACTGTGGAGTCCAGCCTGCTGGTCGTAGAACCCGCGATATATCCAGGAGTCTACTCATGATTAGAGACACTGGAAAATCGCGAAAATGTTTAGCATAGTCTCCAATAAACTATAGTATATTAACCGCGACACGTGTGAACAGTTTTGTGGCGAATCACACACGATGTGTATTCAAGCTGTACAGTTCTAACTGGGTTTGTTGAAAAGAGAAACAATGCCTCAGATAAACGATAGCCAATATAGATAACAAAACATTCAGGGTTATATACAGCATGTTGGAGCCTAGCAAACAATCAACTTTTCCCGCGATTTTCCAGTGTCTCTACTCATGATTATTGGCAGTGTGAATTTTTACGGTAACGTCTCTCGTTTGACTGTGCCAATCAGAAACTGCTTACTGCAACACCAAACGTCTGTGCTTAGTAGAGGCATGCAAAATTCGCGTTATCATTTGACAGCAGACTGAACTTCACTTTCTTATACATAAAAACATAATCTACCATTTAATTGGCCACGAACGTTTACGTGTGTTACATCTTTACAAAGATTGGCCTCTCTACCGTGTAAGCATTCTCCGCGGCAAGTCACAACAACATCGACTAGCGGGAGACGTCGTATGAGCTTATAGTCACTTGGAGTCTAGTCAACTGTTAAAAAACAACGCGAATTCTGCATGTCTCTTATGATTAGTGGGCAGAACCCCAAGGCTCTGACAGTTAAAGAACATCCAGTCAATGTCGACGAAGCAGAGCATCAGGTGTGAACGTGCGGCACTGAAGCAAAGTGGCGCAAAATTACTTTCGCAAAAATATCCAGTCTCTATCTATAAATAGGATAGTTAAATTTTTGTGTTTATTATTCACCAGAAAAATTTAGTTCGATTAACCTGAAAATTTGTGATAATTTTCTATGAATCTGAAGCTATATTTGTCATTATTTAATTTCAGAACATACAAAGTTCTGAGTTGACGCAATTTAAATGCGATACCAACTCTTAATACTGCCAAATATAAAAAAATTACACAAATATAAACAAAAAAATTGTTTTACTTACGATGTATATTCATAACAATTTTAAGCAAGTATGTATAAGTATTTGAAATTAAAAACGAGTAAAAGCATGAATTAAAATAAAAATGCTTTGAAACCGCATACGATTTCAGTATCTTTGTCTCACATGAAATCGTACAGACGAAAAAAACGCTTTTCTGTGGATATATACAGAAAATAGCATGTAGTTAGTCTTGAATTGGAACTTAATGTTCTGTTTGTTATGTGAGAGATAATTATATTTTGTGTTTCCTTCAGTCAAAGTGTAGCGGTTTTGGAAAACTGTATCGGTATCTTGAAACAATAAATGAATTTTGCTGTAGGCATGTAGTTTTTTACGACATCGTAGTTCGAATTATAAAAATACGTCAGTTTTCTCTTATTTCTTAAACCTTTTAAGTGATATACAACAAGGAAGAATGTGTACTACAGCCAACAACCAAAACAACACAAAAAATATATTTATTATAATCTTATGAAATGTCACAAAATGAAAATCAACAAATTTTACCCTCAAAACTAGTTAAACTTCAACGACTATATTAGTCTTTACAGAAAATATTTTTTATCTCATACGCAAGTCGCTTCCAGGGGCAGTAAGATATATAAATAATTTTTTTAAACGTAGCGTATCAAGCAAAATTTGTTAACGCAAGCAAAGATGTTGCTGAAATGTACAATGACAGCTTTGAAATCCATGTAAAATTTAAAAATTAACAGTATGAAATATTAGCTACGGTCAAAACCAGTCACAACAGGAGTGTTCATATAAAGAGTAATTAGGTAACCACCTACAAATATTACAAACAGGTTGATTAAATAAGAGTGGGAATATCTCACACAAGCAAAGCGGCCTGGTCACAAACAGAATATTAAACTGTCTGTATAGAGGAAATAAAAAATGTTGGTTTACAAAGGGTTTCCCGAATGGATACGTATTTCGCACGAGCCGGAAATTTGTTACTTTGTGCTTCTGTTCTTAAAAAAAAAAAAAAACAGCACGTCATTATTCATGGCAGATGTAAAGAGAGGCGAACACATTCATATTTGAACATTTATTGGGATTTTAGTTATATGCGTATCAACTGAAACACAAAGTTAGCTCTGTATACCTCCATCATGCAGAGCGCGTCATTTCTCTTTCACTCGCGTTATCAAGTCGTTTCTGTGAGCTCTCTCGCTGTTTCCAGGGCACATTTGCTCTGGTTTATAAACGCATTTTTCCCCCCTCTCGCTTATGTTAGCACGCCAGTTATAACAAATGCGCAGTGCAGTCGGCTGATTCACGGGAGGGCGGCAGTAACGGCGCGTAGCTGCAGTGGAACGGCTCAATCCGACTGCGCGAGGGTGTGTTTGCGATACGCGCCGGGGTCCATTTGACCGCCGCTAACAGCTCGCGCGGGCGAGGCGTCGCACAGTTAAAGCGGGCATTACCGTGTCCCGGGCATTCCGCTCCCCAATGTGTGCGCGCGCGCTCGCGAAGGCCCGTAGATACGGTCATTTGCGCAGGCGACGACGCGGGTAAAAGAACAGTCACGGGACGTTAAGGTGCCCTAGACAAGAATTCGTTACAGAGAGAAACGTGTCGGCGAACGGCGTTCATACAACACACGTACGTGGGACAACATTTCGTCTCACTTAAAGATAACATTGCCTGCTTGACTAACCATCATTACAAGTATTTCAGCCTTTGATCCGTTTTAATTTTCTTTTTTTTTTTTTTTTTTGTTTGCAGGATGAGTGTAAATACGCCTCACAAAGTTCTTAAAAAATATACAATTAAGAATAAAATCTGTGTGTGAAGCCTAAACACAATTGAGTTCAAATTACTTGAAAAGTTATTTGGAGCTTAGTTTTTTTTTTTTTTTTTTTTTTTTTTTTTTTTTTTTTTTTTTTTTTTTTTTTTTTTTTTTTTTTTTTTTTTTTTTTTTTTTTTTTTTTTTTTTTTTTTTTTTTTTTTTTTTTTTTTTTTTTTTTTTTTTTTTTTTTTTTTTTTTTTTTTTTTTTTTTTTTTTTTTTTTTTCGTTTGAGGCACGGAAATGTGTAAGCCGATAAGTCGCCTTCATTACATGCGTCAAACACAGCTAGCGTGTAGTGTTTTCGTAGAAAGTATTTTTCAATTCGACTTTAAGCGATTACCCCCCTTTTTTTTTCATTTGTGGAAAAATTGTGTTAAGGTCCAACGCAGGTCTCCATCAAATTTTTTTAGAATTACGGCTCGTATTTTCCCATCTATGGATATGTCAAAAGCCATTTTAACACTTTGGGAAGCTGGGAAGCATGTTTTAATAAGCTGGTGGGTATTTTTAAAACGATAGAGACATAGTTTGAAGTCACAAGTGTGTCTTATTTTTGTAGATAAACCACATTGTAAACACGTTTAATAGTTATATTTGATAAAACACTTTTCGTACCGCGCAACAACACAGCTCATGCACCAGCTCCATGCAACTCTTAATTCAAAGGTCATAAAGTATTTGAGATCAGGCATTTAATAAATGACCGTCATTTTGTATGCTTGCTATATTGCACCTCTAAAATATCAATTGTTAACATCATCACACTTCATTAGGAAAATGGAAGTCCCCCCCCCCCTTTTTTTTTTCGTAAAAAAGTTTAACACAAAGCTGTAGGCGAACTTGTAAGATGAAAGAATCCCTAAACAAAGCGACCTGTGTGCATTCTCAACTGAACAGTTTCCGTGTAATCGTTACACAGCATGCAAAAAGGAATCAAGTAGCCTGATAGTTAATAAATGAGCAATACGCAAATACATTGCGAAAGCATTTCAAAACTGTTACTTTTTGGGGTAAATGTTTTCCTTACTAATCCAATGAAGAAAATGTTGTACTTAGTCATATATTTACGTAAGAAGCAACCTGACTTAATTTTTCTGTCATATTTATACTTTTACATTGAGCGCCCATGTGTTCGGACACTCAGTGCCTGAAGAAAGAATACTCTGCGCCAATATTTCAACACAAAACATTATTAGTTTTTGTCCGTAAACTCATTCAGTTGTGTTATAATTTGTGGCATACAACAGCCGTAGATACTTGCCAACTTGTATGATTTTTCCAGAAGATGTACGGAAGTTCAATACATTCTACCGTTTTACGGCTGTTTTGAACATATTCCGGATTTATATCTCATGAAAATAAAAATTCAATTTATTTTGTTTGCGTTTTGATTACATTGTACATTATCTGCGCTACGTTAGTTATTTCATTGATTGATGAAAACAACAAAGCGTGTTTTTAATCTCAGGACGTGGCTGCACACACAAAGGATACGGTGCAGTCAACCATATATATGTTTGTGTATGGCCAAAATAGTGTCAAACATTTGAATCAACACTGAAAAATAACCTCTTTGACCACCACAAAATAGTTTCTCATTATGAACCTTACCAAATTTTTTTGTGGGGATCGCAAAACATTGTTTATGCAATCGATAAGGTTTTGAAGAGACTAGAAAAAAATTTAAAACCACTACAAAACAATTTGGTGAGGTCCATATTGACAAAAAATTTTGCGGGCACCACAAAATCGTTTTTTTTTTCTGTGAACACAATGTTTTGTTGACTGGCATATTAAATTATCTTAAAAATATGGTTATGTCCAGTTTAGAACATGACCAACAGTTTTACAGTGATTTTGAATTTTTTTTAAACTCAACATAATTTTTGTATCTATGAATCCTTAAGTTCTGCCTAATTTATTTAGTGCCAAGAATTCTCATAGTAGTACTTTTTTGCACCCAAAATATCACCTTTTTTTAAATGAAAATAAGCAAAAGCAAGCAAATTTTTTTTTGTGAACTAACGGTGTTTATTTTGCAAAAGGCCTAAATATAATTCTGCATTGTGTGACTGCTCTTAGCCTTAAATTTTTTATTTGCACCAATTTACGAAAACTACTTTGCATTAAGTACGTTTTGTTTGTATAACAAAGATAATATTTGACATGTTTGATGTAATTTTACTCTCCTCGGGCTCAGCGTTCTCGGTCTTAGCGAGTGACTATGTAATCGTCATCTTGTTCCCGCTACGTGGAATGTGATCGTCATTTGTTGATATCAAGCCCTGAAAAACGCTGCGATTTTCTGTTGGTTTTTGTTCAATTACGGCACATATAGTGATACGACAATTGTTTTGTCATTATTTAACTACTTTCTTAGTAAAATGTATCGTACCAAATAAATTGAGCGCAACAAAAAAGTGACAGTATTCGCAATGTTATAATGTAGAAAATTCAAAATAATTCTTGGATGCATAGAAGTCGAACAAAGGAAAGCACTTCGTTCTCTGTGGTGTGTTCAGGTGCGATTTAATAATACGCATTGAGGGAACATATATTTATCAGCTCGCGTGAAATGAATCAAACATTATGATAATATGAAAAGAGTAGAGTGTAAAAGATGTTCCGGTGGTAGTGACGACACGTGATAAGAGCATAGTAAGTGTTTTCAAGTATTTTACTTGAGTACATCTCGCTTAGTGTAGCCAACTATGGTAGGCCATTATTTTATAAAGAGTTCACTAGTTACGAAGAAGCGAAGCGATATGGATAAGGTGGGAAAATAACAGAATTTGTTAAAAAAAAAATATAATAAAAGGACGCAGGAAGGCATTTTCAAACAAATACAAACTGGGCCTTTTTGTTTGTGAATGTCGTTTTCTTGTGAAATTCAATTAAACGTTTAATTCCATTTAACACAATTTTTCTTTGGGTTATGAAAACTCTAATAATTTTGTACGAGTTCTTTTTAACTTTGGATTTTAAAGAAACGTTCGGTTTCAGTTATTGTAGCTTTTCTTCACTATGTGAGCACGACTTTATTGATAATTTTGGATTTGTGCTTTTTTTCGTTTACATTTCAACGCAACATTTGGTTTCATTTAATACAATTTTACTTCAGTTTTAAGAACTTTTGGCGACTTTTTATAAGTGTTGTTTCGTTGTGGATTGTAAAAAGATTTTCAATTTTTACTGTCATTTATTCAAGTTTTCAGATGAGTAAGTAATTTTTAAATAATATTCTGTTCTTTTTTGTGTTTTAAAATATTTCCGAATTTAGATTTTTTAATTATTTTTTTTAATTTATAAGTATTTGCGTAACATATCTGTATAATAACATAAAATCAAGGAATTACGTGTTAGGTTTAAGAAACATATTTCTTTCTTTACAAATACTGCGCGTTATATTCGCTAGGTTTCAGAATTTTGAATATTCTTCATAGTTTGCCTTTAGAAAAGTTAGCAGGACAATGAGATGCGACCATGTGCGCAAGTTAGATTGCATATGATGTAGGCGCACGACACTAAACACACTATAGCATACCTACATCTTTGAAACCGCACTACTCGCCTAATTGTACAGCAATTTCCTCTAGCCAGCGCCACAAGTTTTACCACAAATAATTTATGTTATAAACATTTCTAGTATAAATGTCTAGGGATATTATATTATAATTGGTTCAGTGTGGAGTTTTAATTTGAGTTTCCGGACATAAAGTATTTGAGTTAAGAGTTTCTGTCTCGTAAACTAAGATCTTCAGCGATCCTTCTAGGCATGCAGTCAAAGTTGTCCATAAGGTCCTTCTGCTGATCTCACGGCCCATGTATTTAATTTATGGTAATTATAGGAACCTCATCATTGCCTGCTGAGATAGAGCAAGAATCGGATTGTCTTAACCGTGATCCATTTGTGGTTTTAATGAGATTTACATAAATATACATATTTTATAGACATGCACAACACGATCAATGTCCTTCCTCAAAAGCTCTCGGTAACGATGGGGTTATCGTTTGTAACGAGCTGCCGTTTCATTTTAAAAAAAGTACAAAATTAGCAACGACACAATAGGCGATGTAATAGGCCTCGTCACGAGGAATATGTTTACCATCTTTTAAACCGCAAAACGTTAAATTTGAGACGATATCACGAAACTTGACACAGCTTCAGGAACTTGGAGAGGAAGCGGAATGTCCGTTAATTTAGAAACCATCTCAGAACTACCCTGGAGTGATTTCGGTAAACCTTAGATTACCAAAATCAGGATGGCCTACAACGGCAATAGAACCTAGGTTCTCCAGAATGCGAATCTAACGGGTTACCAGTAAAAAAACTACTGATAGATGTAAAAAAACACGGGATACCATGTGAGCGATAGTAAAGCATTAATTTACGGTTCATTTATGGAAGTCACATTATTTATGCTGCCAGGTTATATCCAACAACGCCTACATTCTTTCATTATGCATGGAACATAACTAACGCTTACATAACATTTAATAATGCTGAATGCTTCTGGCCGCATCACTTGTTGACGGCGTCTTTGTAAGTCAATAACATGGATGTGTCTGCATAGGCCTATAAGTTAACGTGCCGAAAATTTCACTTTGAAATTAATAGCAAATAACGCGAACAAGATATTTCGCAACTCCTTTCTTTCTATTTCAATTAAACGAATTTTATATAATGTTTTCTCTTACTGCGTAATATAGTTAATTTTGTTTTGAATATTGAAATATTTATTTATAAAATGGTTAAGTTTTAACTAAGTTAATATCTTATGTATGTTAACATATACTTTGAGATGCTTTTCATTGAACAAAAAACTTCAGATAGGTGAGTTTAAGGAAGCTGTTTTCATCTGAGTGCGCCTTCTGATCAATTTCTGGAATCTACAAATGGCAAAAATATTAGGTATCTTTTCTCGTTAACGGAGTCATACACGCCCGTAAGCTATTGTGTAGTATCAATACAATGTTTATTGTACGGGAAAATCCCAACTTTGTTATGGCACTTCATTGATAGAGGGCGTTAGGCAACACACCATGCCACGAAAAAAATATATATAACCCCACTTTTGGAGTACCAGAATTTTTTGATTACGTATAATCTCAAACAATAATATACATACGTGTGTGTGTGTGTGTGTGTAAGTATATATCGTTACATTTTTATATTCTTAATATTTACATATACCTAGGCATGTTATATTTATTAACCATACACTTATTTTACTTATAAACCTTATATAAAGTGTTGGTTTAGGGTGACTTTCATTTCGTCAGCAGTCTCAAAAATATGTTCCGTGATATGGAGGTGTATGTATATGCACACTTATTTATAAAACATATGATATGAAAGGTTTATGTTGCTATGTATTACACCGACAAATCTTTCCTTGGTTAATATTTTTACATTTTTTACAACTGTAAACTACCTTTTATTTTTTTTTTTTAAATTTCCATAATTTTCTACTAAATACGAAGGAAGTTTGCGATGCTCATATCAACTTTCTTGGACGTATCTTGTTTCTTCTTGGCGGCAACCTAGTCGCCGTAGTGACTTTATTACTTGACAAAGTGCGGATCTGCTTACATTTTTTCTGCTCTAAAGTATATTATTTTCTTCCTCGGGATTTGTCTTTTTGGCGAGGGTAAACCCGAGAACAGAACTTTCCGTTGTTTTTTAGGGCATTGGTAATGGATCGCTCTGTCTGTGCGACCTCTGACAGTAGGCCTCGCTTTAACTGTTACGAATGGTATTTCGCAGTACGTCACTTTAACGTGCTGTAGTAAATTTAATCCCTCTTTGCGAAAAGGAAGCTGTAATTGTTTTGTCATTTAACGATCTAGTATCATTATATCCCAAGTTAAATCAAATATTCCCGGTCAAATTTCGTTCCAGTTCTCTTATAAATGGACGAGGTGATACATATCTTAAACTATTGTTCGTCGCATAACTTGGGGAAAATATGTCCCATTCTCATTTTCCAGTCTACACTGAAAAAATTATGTAAAGTTTTTATAACATTTATAATAAATAAATGACATGCGTTAAGCAAAATTACCACACATGTGTGTAGAAAATGTACAAATAAATTTAAGGAAATTTGGGAATAATTACCTGAAAATATTTGAAATAAAGACATTTACAAGTCAGAAACTATTAATTTCACAGTAAGATGGAAGTCTTCGAAAACTATAAACATAAAAAGTGTTCACTTAATACTCTACATGTATCGATTATGAAGTGTACGCAAAAATTTATTTTTTTTTTTAATTATACATAGACAAAATAAAAATTACTTCACGTGCATATCTTTCTGTCAGTAAAAAGTCGAAAATCACCCGTAAGATAAACTTTCAAATTTAGGTACACTGTGAATATCCAAACACTAACAAGAGTTACGTTAGTGAATTAATATACAATTTATTGTTGCGATTTAATTATGCCAAAATATTATCATCCGATTATGTGAGCTGTAGTGCAGACCAAACAAGAGGCATATAATGTAAATTTGTAACGAATAATGCTAACGTATATAACTTCTGATATTTTGTAAGAAAACATTAAAAATTAGCCGAAGTGTGACAGTAATGTCGTAAACCATTGGGTGTGGCATCATTAGTTTAATACTAGAACTTTTTATTAGAGTATAAAATTATTCACACTTCTTTCATTTGCTCAGTTTTCCTTTCCCCACTCATTTTAAGTGTGTGCTTACACCACAGTTTGGTCTATCATTTCCTAACAGTGGAATAACACCAAGTCTTAAAAAGTGTACGCAGTGCGCAGACAATCCCTTAATAACAAATCATGTTATCTAATCATCGCAGGCAATTCGTGTTAACACTTCCTAATGTTACTCAATACTCGTTTGAATAACGGAAATTATGTACATACATATGAATCATTAATTGAATATTTTAAAAACCAATACTTTATATTTTGAACAGCAACTAAATATTATTTATAAAACCATTCATACAACTTTCATGAAACGTAACTCAATAATAATAGGCCTAATGCAAGAAAGTATTTTATTATTTTATGCATTGTATGGAGTTAACAACAATTAATATTTATGAGATTCAAATGTGTAGTTTTGTGAAGGACAGCATATAAAATAAAAGCAAAGGAGAGAATTTCCTTGGATTTTTAAGCCTTCAAATAAAATCCATGGATAACATCTTTATATAATTAACATTGAAAATAAATATTTTCATATACAACCGGCATTAAATCATAGGTACTAAATTTTGACACCTTGCTCTCTCAGTTGTCCGAAATGACAGAGACAGTTGAATCACGGAGATGACCACATTGTCTTGAATGTAGTAAGCTAGTTCCTGTACCTCCAAACATCTTAAGGGCGCCGGGCGGAACCGTGGGAATTTATGCCCAGCGTCAACGAACGTATTTCGTTTTGATTGTGGCTGGTGGCAGTGTTCCTAACTACGGGTGTGAATTCCTTCCCCTCTGTTTCTCCCCACATACATATGAGCTGACAAAAGAAGTGGGAGGAGTAGAGAGGAAGATAGCTAGTGAAGGTCATATCGCTCCTT